>VMOF01000379.1:44313955-44400121 GCA_011764245.1 Trialeurodes vaporariorum
AAGTAAAAACCAAAAATAAACAAGAATGAAGTAAGCAGCAAAACGACAAAAAAGCAACAAATAAAAAAACAACAACGAAAGCAATATCGCACCAATAAAAGATTGAAACAACGACAAAAACAAAACCGAAAACAAAAACCAGTATAAGTTTCAATAAAAACTAAGCCACTAGTGAAAGGTCTAAAATTTGTGAAACCACGTTTCAGAACTCAGAACTGAAAGGGTTACTAAAATTAGTGGGGGTTTAAACAAACTAAAAAAAAAAAATATATAAAAAAGACCTTGGACCAATAAATGTACGGTACACACGGGCTTTAGGTCGTACCTAAAAATGGCGATTCTAACCTCACATTTCTTTAACGGCACATCGGAATGTTGGGTCCGCTCCCAACTTTACGTTACTTGGGGCGGGTCTAGAGCCTCTCTAACCCACCCTAAGTGCTATTTTGAGGTTAGTTTTGTGTTTGCGCCATTTTAAAACGGTCCGATGCGGTCCGTTGGCTGGTGGCCGATGCTTGTTGAAGTACTTAGGGCGGACTTGGGGCGGACTTGGGGCCGAGGACCGTGTGACCGTACATTTATTGGTCCCATATCAACAGCAGCAGCAGCAAAACGACGAATATAAAAAAACAGCGAAAGCATCATTGCACCAATGTAAGACCTAAATAATGGTAAAAAAAACATAAACAAAAAGATAAACAAAAACACAAACAAAAACGCAAAGAAAAAAAAACAGTATAAGTATCAATAACAAACTGAGAAGGCTGAGAGTAGAGCGGCGCGGCGGCCGGCGACCGCGAAAAAGAATCAATGAGGCGCATCAATAAATAATGACTCCCTCCTCTCTCCCTCCTCTCTCCCTCTTCTCTCTCCTCTCCTGTAAAGCAGGTGCCAAATTAATTAAAGTCCAAGTTCTGCGAGAGAGCGAGGCGTCATCAATCTAATTGTTACCTCTTGATGACTTGACTTGACTCCGGGGCCCCCATTGCAATCCATCTCTTAATCCCTCCTCTCTCTCTCTCTCTCTCTCTCTCTCTCTCTCTCTCCATCACCTCCCTCGTCCTATTTTCGTACACATATTTTTTATGAGCCCACTTCACCACTCTCATCGCATTATTACACCCGCTATCAGCACTTAACTCTCAGCCAAACGAGACTTTGCGGATTCAGCCGCTGAGCGCTGACCAACGCAACGCTGCCGCTGGCGGCGCACAGAGATCAGAGACAATATATAATAGAGACGATGCACTATCTATATCTTGCCCATGTTTGCGCGCGGTGGCAACCTTTTTTTTTTTTCGGAGTCTCAACAGAACACCACAAACATGAATCATACGTTGACCGATGAGGAAAGTTGTTGAGGTTTTTGCCTAATGAAACCGAAGCACCCAAATTGCATCAGTCAACGTGTTGACCATGTTAGATGGTGCTACCTCATGCTCCCTGAGTTAATTCCTGTTGAGTTCCGAAAAAAAAAAGTCAGCCACCGCGCGCACGACAAGTGCGTGGTTATTGTCTCTGACAGAGATTAACCCTTCAAAGACCAGGTTAGCTCAAAAGAATGCCGCACTCTTCCGTTTATAAAAGGGGAGGTAGTTAACTGTTCGTACTCGGAGGAGCTGAAATTGCCTACACGCCGAATTGAAGGCGCCCAACGTAATCTTGCAAGTGTTTTCATCGATAATCGCGTTTATCTGGAATGAGGACTGAAACAATATGAAATAGACTTGAGAAGAGAAACGAGAATACTTGGCCCATAAAGGGTTAAAAATTTGGAACAAGAGAGGTTAAAACATGGTCTCAGCATAGAATACTGCAATCGCAGAAATGAAAAGTTGGAAATTCTGGACTGCCATTTTGAGAAGTTTGGACTCAAAAATGCGGGAGTGAAAAAATGATTCCATTGGCTTTTATGGGAAGTAGCTTCCATTCTAAAAGTATTATTCTGCAATTTCACGAAATGTCTTCTTATTTATTTTGTGGTTTAGTTGAACTGTTGTCCTCATAAATGTTTGTCCTCTTTTATTTTGTTCTTGGATTTTTCTTCTGAAAATTATCGTCCAGGATTTTAATGGTCATTTTCTTAGTATCTCAACAAATTATCATCCTTTATTTTTATCGGTCTGTTCAAGAAAGGCATATGAGTCAAAAATCTTGATTTTTCTCAACCCTATCAGTACCGTACCCGAGTACATTCACTTTTGCACTGGCGGTCCACGGGGGAAGGGGACAGTGGCGTAGCATGCAATTTGTCAACGCTGTATTGTGTCCGTTTAAACCCATATAAAAGGTCGAATGAAAAGGTGTTCACCGAACACCCAATAGTTCGATCTTTTTCATGGCTTTAAATGGACGAGCTGCAACGTTGCCAAATTGCACGCTACGCCACTGGAAGGGGAGCTGTAAGGGCTTAAACCTATCCAATTTTTTTTACGGTAAAAGGCAGACAAATAGTGAGGAGCAAAAATGGCAAAAAAAAGGGTTTTATCATTTTAAGCCCCCCTCCCCCCACTCTGATGTCATTCGAACCCAAGGACCCGGACCACCCACGCGTTTTCGTCACCGTAAGATCTGTCTCACACTATTTCAATACCTGAATGACAGTAAACATGAATCCACAGTATTGATTGAAGAACAATGGATCATCAAGCGCCTTCAATTAATGACATAGGCAAAATTGGCACTTCGAAGTCGGAATATTTAACTACTCACATAATTTCAGGGAGTGGGCTCGAGCGGTGTGCGACGATTTGTCTGGTCGTGAGTAAAATCTGAACAAATGCAAAGTCTCTCAGCAACAGACCATTTTAATTTAACTGCGCCACTGTGCCGCGCGATTCTATGCGCGCGCAGTCCGAAGTCAGATGCGGCTCTAAATCTTTGATCCATCCACCCGCTACCCGCATTCACACCTTCTCATTTTTTATATAACTCATGTCCGCTGGCCCCCGATGTCTGCACTCTCTGCTGATTCTGATGCTGATGCCCGCTGCGCTGCTGCTCGCTGCTTGCTGACTCTCTGCAGCAGCACTCTGTTCGAGTTCCCGCGCCGGCGCACCATGGTCGCTGAGATCGTCAAAAAGAGGCTAAAAATCAGAAAGTAATTTTTCGTCAATTTATCTATTATTTATCTATTATTTTATCATGAACTTCCCAGAAGTGTGGAGCCCTCGCTGTTTTTTTGCGATTGTCGATCGAATATAGTAATTCTAGAGTAAAATCTATGGCAAAAATTACGATGAGCGCATTAAAAAATTACAAGATTTACTCACAGACTCACAAACTGACTTCAAAATTTAAGGCGTAATGTCGGAGCTAAGTAGGTACTATGGGAGATTCCTCTCTAATTTGAGGCTTTCCTCTGTGTGTTTCTATAGAGAGATTGATAAACTAGAAAGGAATCTCCCATGACAACTGCTTAGCCCCGCCATTTAAGAGTAAGTATGGTGGAGCTATGAAGGTATGCTATGGGAGATTCCTATCCAATTTGAGGGTCTGTGTGTTCCTATAGAGAGATTGATAAACTAGACAGGAATCCTCCATGACAACTAACTGCGTAGCACCGCCATTTAAGAGTAAGTATGGTGGAGCTATGAAGGTATGCTATGGGAGATTCCTATCCAATTTGAGGGTCTGTGTGTTCCTATAGAGAGATTGATAAACTAGAAAGGAATCTCCCATGACAACTAACTGCGTAGCCCCGCCATTTAAGAGTAAGTATGGTGGAGCTATGAAGGTATGCTATGGGAGATTCCTATCCAATGTGAGGGTCTGTGTGTTTCTATAGAGAGATTGATAAACTAGACAGGAATCCTCCATGACAACTAACTGCGTAGGACCGCCATTTAAGAGTAAGTATGGTGGAGCTATGAAGGTATGCTATGGGAGATTCCTATCCAATTTGAGGGTCTGTGTGTTCCTATAGAGAGATTGATAAACTAGACAGGAATCCTCCATGACAACTAACTGCGTAGCACCGCCATTTAAGAGTAAGTACGGCAGAGGCATGAAGGTATACTGTGGGAAATTCCTATCTAATTTGAGCCTCTGTATGTTACTGTAGAGAGATTGATAAACTAGCCAGGAAGCCCCGCAATTTAAGAGCGAAGCAATATGGCGGAGCCATGAAGGTATCACAGGAGATTCCTATCTAAGTTGTCTCTCTTTCTTTAGAAACACAGAGATGATTGGATAGGAATCTCCCACGGCATTTACGTAGCTTTACCATTACGACTTAAACTTTGAAGTCAGTTTATGCAGAGCCTGTGAGTGAATTTCGTAATCCTATAATGTGCTCATCTAAATTTTCGCTAGATTTTACCCAAAAATTCACTATTCAATCGACTATATGGCAAATTGTTCGCAATAAGAGTCCTATGATAATAGAAAACACTTTCAACAAGTAGTTTAGACCTAGAAATGTCATTAGAAAGATTTAAATCGAGCCTAAAAGGCTGAAAACGATGATTTTCAACGAGTTTTGTTTTTTACTGATTTTTTGTCACGTTTTTTAACGATCTGAGACCACAGTTCGGCGCGCGGTCGCGGCCGACAAACTCCTCCGACGAAAAGACGTAACCAAATCGCGGGCTACCATCGCATCGCTCATCGCTGGCAAATTATAGTTGCCAAAGATGGCGAAAAAAAACGCAACTCTTCCCATTTAACTCGATGTAAAGTAGGCGAATTTTATCAAAGCAATCCGGCAGCGCTGTAAGCGATGCTATACCGCATCAAGCGTCCGTCCGCGTCTCAATTGTCGGCCGTTTTCCCGTCCTTAACGCGCTCGCAACGACGGAAAAGATGTGGACAGGACGGTTTTTCGGTGTGACATCATCAAACCCCCGACTCCACTCGATGAATTAATGAATATAAATTTGTGGAGTAACCAGTGTTGCCAAATCTTACTGCTTTTCCCATAAGAACAGGTAGAAAAAGCTGCAAGGTCTGGCAACAGTGGGAGCTCTGGCGGATCCAGGAATCTATCTTTCTCTCTCTTCTCCCATTTGAACGCGTATGTTAGAAAATGACAGATTAGGGGCAGTCACGTGATTTTCGCCCCCTCTTCTATCCTTTGCTAACACATGTATTCTAATGGGAGAAGAGATAAAAGGACACTATCTTGGATCCGCTAGTGACGGAAAGTAGTCGGCAACCGCAACTATAGATATAACCCTTTCCGTCACAGTGTCCATTATAATGGACGACCATTTTACATGGATCCTTATGGAAATTCAGAAAAATTGACTCACACATGAAATCATATGAGAAAAGTTCGTTCAATTTAATGGTATAAGTTTCACATTACAGTGACACTTCTTTAATAATTCGTGACAGAAAGGGATACTCACAGTATGGGCTTCCTGGGACATAATTTCAAAGACACCGCAGAAGCAGTCATGATATGGACTCGACTCATGCAAAAAGTGGAGGTGTGAATTTTACCCATCGATGGTTCCCATATTGTGTATGGCAATTTGGATGATTAACATGTAACTATCTGATCGTGAATATCAACCGTATGACTATGAATATTATCACTATGACTTTAAAAAATGCCGAAAAGTCCTGTATTATTCAACCTTTGCTCGGTAAGTATTAACCCTTTCAATGGGGCTATTGCAAGGGTCTGAAATGTTTTATTTTTTAGGAAGAAAATTAAAGTGCTTTCTGAGCTGAGAACAATGGTGCCTTTGGTTTTTTTCCCAAGTGTTCCGGTTTTGGGGATTTAACCATTTATATGAGGCTGTTGCAAGGGTCTGAAACTTTGTATTTTTTATAAAAGAAATGAAAGTACTTCCTGAGCTGAGAACAATGGTGCCTTTGGTTTTTTTCCTGAGTGTCCCGGTTTTGGGGATTTACACGTGTTAAGTTGTAAAAAGTCGTGTTCGCATCGATGTCACTACGCGGAGTTCCCATTTAAAACAACGTATTTTGGGCCAAATAATCTTATCTCCGGAACAATGGGACTTAATTAGAAACCAAAGGCACTATTGTTCTAAGCTCATCAAGTACCTTCATTTTCTTTAAAAAAAACACACACAATTTCAGACCCTTGCAACTGCCCCATTGCTACACAAAATAAGAATCTTCTAAAAGTAAAATTTACTCTTCCCTTTTTTTTTGTACATTTTACACTGGCTTGATTTTTTGCCTCTTATTAAACCTCAAATCAAAAGTTGGGACGGATCAATTTGAAAGTTATTAGAAATTAAAATGAAAGTGTTCTTTTTTAAGCGGCTGTACGGACTTAGTTATCGATATTACTATTTCTTTTGGAAAAAATTTATTTAATTTATAATTTAGTCGCAGACATTTTCCTTGGGTTAAAGGAATTTATTTCCCCTTATACTCAATATTTCACTGAGCAGTTTCTTTAACACAAACGAAATACACCTTGGATTAAAAAAAGAATTCTCTCAGTGCAGAATAAAATGTTAAAAAATAATGGACAAAATTGTCAAGGGCGTTTTCGATCGGAGGACTTTCCTTTGAAGGTCATTGTACAATAAACTTCTCAAATGCATTAGCCGTAACTACCCAAGGATATCTTGCCCGGCACGGAGTCCGAGTCTCATGCTCCCAAACACTTTTACATTCTCACATTCTCAAAGACCTACGACAATAATGAAATTCATTCAAAATCACCTTTACTACGCGTGCACTCGAGTAAACGGAGCCAAGATTGAGCGTCCGCGCCGTCGTGTGTCTCGTAGGCGAGGCGACTCAGTCACTCAGATTCTTGAAAAGTGAAATTGGGGGTATATACGTTTAACGTTTACACATTCTACAACAAATATAGACGTATACCTCAGCATGAGTATAGTGAGTGAGTACAGCACCCGTCCACTCCTCACTGATTGTGAGACCCTATATCATCCGTCCAAAAAAACAAACTCGAGAAAGCTGAAATGTTTGTATTGGGACTCCCATGAAATTCTCGGTTATAGGCCAGGGCGCGTCCGAGGCTCTTCAGTTGATGGAATACTAATCGAATTTAGAAGAGGCGGCATTGTTGAGCTGCGACGCGACCGGGCGTCTTTGTGAATGAATCGTCGCACAGTAAGACAACTTTACAATGTTTTTGGGACAGCATATAAAATCTACCCATAACGTACTAGCGGAGACAAAGATACCTGGCCAGGGTATGCAATAAGCAATACACAGCATCCCATTCAACACGTGTATTAGGTGTGTTGCGTGTTGCATACTCTGGCCAGGTATCTTTGTCCCCGCTAGTACATTAGTTGAATCAGGCCACTGTGGTCTGAAATCGATCAAAAGGGGAAAAAACAAAAGGAGGGAAAAATTCATCAAAATCCTTTGTGACCTTTTGAGCTTGACTTAAATAACTTTCCAGCGGGCCGATCATTATTTACTTTATCGTTAAACCGATCGTTAAAAATGTCTACGAGTGATGCTATTGGTCGAAAATTGTAAAACTTGGCTGTTGCTATGATAACCTGTAGCTTGCGCGCCTCTTGATGTTACCATCTTGTATATCGTCACTTTCGCCTGTTATTTTTCAACACATTTCGCCGGTAAGAGTTTCCTCGGCTTCAGGAGACGTTTTCTGAAAGAACTTGCTTCGGCTACTTGTGCACTTCCATTGGCAGACTCGTTAAACGGACTTTGTTGTCTCATCGGCTGAGCTCAAGAATATTTGCATGTAATGCATTTAAACGAGAGAAATATTAGAAAATAGTGATTTGACTTACCTATGTTGGAGTTTTTCACAAGATACATTATGATCGGATGAAAAACCTGAAGTAAATTAATATAAATATTGATTATGAGAGTATTGCGATTGCATTTGTGAAAAAACATGCAATTTGAGCCATTTAAACAAAAGTTACAACAATTTTAGTGACAGAACTACACCTCTGTAGCCCGCGCGCCTATTCGTGTTACCAAACAGAGCGCGCCTCTTCTAGGGTTAATGGTGGTTACCAATTGGCAACCATACCAAGTTTTACAATTTTTGACTAATAGCATGACCCATAGTCATAGACAGCTCTTAACGATCGGTTTATCAATGAAATAAATGATAGGCCCCAATGGCCGATATGATTTTATCTTTTCCACCCAGTCGTGACAATTTTTGTTTCCGCCAAATAACTCTACGGCACTGTAAACTTTGAATGGGGCTCTTGCAAACTTTTGCTGTGAGCAAATGAATAGTCCATTCTGATGTAAAAACCAGCAAAAATCACGAAAATCACACTGAGAAAGTTTAAAATTCAGTAATAAACCTACATAACTACATAAATGGCAAGATCGTAATGGCGGTTCGACGCAGGTATCATGGGAGATTCCTATCAAATATGCCACTTTCTCTTTGGAAACACAGAGGTTCGTCTCAATTTAGATAGGAATCTCCCATGATACCTGCGTCGAACCGCCATTAAGTTCGATTCTAAGAGTGAATTTCGTGATTTTTTAGTATACTCGTCGTCATTTTTACAGGTTTTTATGCAAGGATCAACTCTTCAATCCCGTGTAGCAAAAGTTTTCACGAGCCCCATTGGGCCGAAACACAGCAGCGGCCCTCAGAATGTAAACAAAATGTTCAAAAACGCATCCAATGGCGACGCCCATATAATTTCACTTGTCTTAACTCTCTACGTACAATACCTCTAACTTGCCTCACCTCCATAACACGGAAATCCATAGCGTGTGCTGGGACTCTATTTGTCACTGCGCCATCGCTTTTTGATGGTCCGAAGTCCGATGCGGTTCGTTCAACGAGCAATATTAATAGAATGGATTTATGGTACGGACTTTTGAGGCAGCAAAGAAGCAACCATGGTTTAAATTTCTTACGGACATTTTCACACAGGTACAGTTTGTTTGCTTTGTATTTTTTAACCCAGTGGCGTCGCGTGCAATTTGGCAACAATGTATTCCATCCATTTAAACTCATGTAAAAGATCGAATTCAGGGGGTGCACAGTGCACAAGAAAATTCAATATATTTAATGAGTTTAAATGGAGCAGTTGCATTGTTGCCAGATGGCACGCGACACCACTGTAAAATTTAAATTTTAAAAAGAAAGTTGTGACAAAAGCATTTAAAATTGGTTTTAAACGAAAGAGCAGGCTTTTTGGGGTGGCTATGTGGGCATAGAAATCGATATATCTGTTCCTTTTGGAAGAATTTGAACGATAAAGAAACGGACACATGGCAGAAACAAGCAAAATTTTCTCGCCTGGATAGTTTTATTGGAATTCTATGTCCAGATAGCCACTTTAAAACACGTGCACTTTCGTTTAAAACCAATTTACACCAAATTACTTAATTACAACTTTTGATTTAACGTTTAAAAATTGGAGGCAAACAAACCAGAATCAGACCGCCCACGCTATTTCACTTTGGGATAGGACTTATATCATGAATCAGCCTCAAGCTCTGCTATACCTCAACACAAAGGCGGATCCAGTAAGCTGGCGACTGTGCATAGTTCCCATTTGAATGTATGAGAAACAATCGATTAGTAACAGGGCCATGGCCCTCTCAAGAATCGATTGTTTCTCATACGTTCAAATGGGATGAATTCATGGTTGCCAAATTGCTGAATCTGCCTATCATAACCTTGTTGAAATTTTCACTCGAACCAACTGTTCATTTTATTACCCAACCACACTCTGTTTGTTAAAGAACGTATAGAAAAAGAGATATCTATGCTGTACCCGATGCTGGGAAATTTTGTACCTATTCCGCTCGGATGGATCAAAAAGAGTAACTCAACGGCGAGAGACAACAATAAACAACAATCCTGATTGGCTAGAAACGGTTCAATTCACTTGGGGTGCGGTGTCCCCAAAAAGTTCGAAATTTCACACCTACCCAGAATCTTATAATTTTAAATTCGTTTTTAGGCGCACCGTTGGCACAACGTGCGCCTATTGAAATCGCCCTGATACTCAATAGAGTATACTACGCCCCCTTGTGATCAAATGGCGAAATGAGTTTTTTTGATGTCGTGAAATTTAGGTTGTGTCCTGTTTTTTTTTTATGCTAATTTCATTTAAAAAGTTAATGTTCTCCCAGCCACGACTGAATTCTGATTGGTTGGGAGTAATTTCATGTTCTTTGATTGACTTTTTTTTAAAGTTATTCTATGTCAAAAATTTCCAACCTCACTTTTTGATTATTTCAAATGTTCCCGGTATATTTTCTAGGTGATCAAGAGAACCAATCATTTGCCGTTCTGAATGTTTTTTTTTTTGCATGTAAATGAAATTATTATAATTAATTATAGCGTGTGGTCAAACGCAAAACGGAAAGCCCCTACAGCAAGAACTCTGAACATTCCTTATCTCAATTCTCAGAATTCTCATTTAATTACCAAAAATTACTGCGCATCGAAGAGGATATCTTATTATTCACCCCTGATGTCGTTGTTTCCATAGTGGTCCCTGCCCTAACCTCCTCCATATTTCCTATCAAATTTCAGCTATTTGTTTACGCTCAACGTAATAAAATTACTCTGCTTGCGTTTATAGTAGCTATGACTCGTGAATTGGTAAGAGTTCAAAGGTTCAACAATGAGCCCTTTTGAATAGTGTGATGTGCTGACTACTTGTTTTATTTTCCATCATGTTGTTATTGTATGTGAATTTCTTAGTCTTTTTCAGAACGAAACAAGGAAATGCTTCTTATTTCTCTACTGCTACATTTTTGGTTTTGAAGGTCCTAAAGGAAGTCCCCCCTCTTTCAATTTTAAAGAAATGTGCTTTGCGGTCAAATTTTCTGACATTTTATTTAGTCTGGCAACTCCCGTCAAATGACTTAGCGCTTCAAGGCATCATTTATTCAATGCAGTTATTTCGCTCTTTCTCTATTTACAAGTAAATTTCTAGTACTCCGGGAAACTTCCTGATTTCTTATGCTACCTTATGCTACATCTGTTGTACTACCTATGTTGATTCAAGCTGTCACTCTCCTTATATGTCTCAAAGTATCTTGAGACACTCAAACTGGTTCCTTAATCATATAGTTTGGTAGTCCGCTAACCTTTGACAGTCACCTATTTTGTCGGAGATCATCATCAGTCATGCCTAACAGTTTAGCGCTTAGACTTTTGTACAAAATTGGGATTGCGCCTCAAAATTTTGGTGACAGTTAAGTTAGCGTCATATGATGAAATATGAATCAGCGCTCCATTTCTTTCTGAAATTTGTGTTACCGAGTCAATTTCTTCTGAAAATTATGACAGCGTACGTGCTTTTTTTTACTGAAACTTGAGTGAGCGCACAGTTTTGAGCAAAAACATTTTCAAACGCTATAAGAAAAAAAGAAAACAATACGGCATTGGAGAAAAGGGGAAATTGAGTTAGTGCTTATACTTTTGCTGAAATATTAAAGTCGTGCACCAAAATTTTGGTTAAAATTAAGTTATGGCGTTTTTTTTTTGCTACAAAATGACTCAACGCGCCATGTGTTTCTGAAAATTGTGTGATCTCATCAAATTCTTCTAAAAATTATGTCAGCGCATGGGTTTTTTACTGATACTGAGGTGAGAGCGCTAATTTGAGCCAAAAATTTTTTTAACGCTAATAATCAAAATTTAAAAGACTGATTAGGTGTGTTGAGGTTGGATCAGTCATGCCTAAAAGTCTACATCCGACGGAGATGGTGTGATTGTTTTTTTACTTTCTCACTCAAATGAAATTAGAAAAATTGAGAAAGTATTGTATTGCGTTGGCGCAGAGATTTTCAAGGTATTTTGTTGCGATAGTTGGTCTCTCAGGACAAAGTCAATCATGATTTAGTCAAAGTAATTGCCTCTTATCATGTCTAATACCATCCATAAGAACATCCTTCCATCATATTTTCTATTTTTTAAACCCTTTTCTGACTTAGAGAGATTTATGAAAAAAAAATCTGTGGCGTCTGTCCGTCAGCCCGGCTGTTCGTCACTCCGTACCTAGGCATAAGTTTTGAACCATTGATCCTTATGCATCCAGATTTTGCACAGTTGTTGCTTTTTAGATTCCCCAGAGGTACTTTTTTGTTTTTTTGAAATTTTGATTTTTAGGGTAGTTAGGGGGAAAAAAATTTATTTTCATTAAAATAAATGGAAAAATGGATAAAAATGAATAAAAATGGAATAACTCAAGTTTGGCTCAATCAATTTTGATGAAAGTTAGAAAAAAAATATTATTTTCAGCCTACTATAGAATGAACCACTTATAGTTCCTTTATTCATTCCTTCAGACTGTTTAAAAAATCAAAATAAGCGCGCTCGAGCCGAAAAATAGAATTATCGTGAGAAATCAATCTTAAAACTTGGAGTCAATCAATAATGGCTCCATGAATTTTGATAAAACTTTGTACACACAATCTACTATCAATAAACTTAAATTTTTCCTCTCTGTGTCACCAAAAACAACCGATAAAACCATTTCTAGAGGTAATATAGGTGCGATTGAGAAAAAAATTTGGGAATATGAGCAAATAAAAATATAATCCTATTATTTGGGATAGTTCAGGTTTGGTTCAATCAATTTTGATGAAAGTTAGCGAAAAAAATCTACATTCAGCCTACTATAAAATAAACTACTTATAGTTACAATATTCAACCCTCAAAACCGTTTAAAAAATCAAAATATGTGCGCTCGATCCAAAAAATGGAATTATCGTGAGAAATTAAGTAATCTTAAAACTTGGAGTCAATCAATAATGGCTGGATGAATTTTCATGAAACTTTTTACACACAATCTACTATAAAAGTACTAACATATTATCCTTTTTTGATCACCATACACAACCGATTAGACCTTTTCAAGATTTAATATAGGTGCGATTGAGAAAAAAATATGGGTATATAAGCAAATAAAAACATAATCTTATTATTTCGGATAATTCAGGTTTGGTCCAATGGATTTTGACAAAATCTGGCAAATAAAATCTACAATTGGTTTACAAAAAAAATTTAGCCCTTACAGTTACAATATACAACCCAAAAGAGAGTTTAAAAAATCAAAATAGGGTGTTTGCCCAAAAAAAAAAAAAAATAAAGTGAAAATTAATTTTAAACTTGGAGTCAATCATTAATGGGATTGATGTTGACAAAAATGTTCACAAACATAATGTGTTAAAAAAATATACTAAACACTGCACTGTGTGCACTAAAACATTTTTTTTGGGACAGTCCTCATAAAAACCTTACGACCGTTTCGAGGGGCAAATAGGTACGATCGAGCAAAAATCTTTTGAAACTAATTGTAAGCAAATATTAAGACAAACATAATATTTTCAATAAGTAATTCAAGTATGACTCAATTAAGTTCGATGAAAATTGCATCAAAACGTTTGCAACCAGCCTAGGCAGAAATTTCTTTTCAATGTATTACTACAATATTCAACTTTTAAGTCTATAGCTGTTTAAAAGCAATATAGGTTTCATTACACCAAAAAATAGAATATTCAAGGAAAAATTTAAATTTTTTAAAGAAAAGTCAATCAAAAATGGCTGAATGAATTTTGTTGAAATTTTGTTTGCACAATCTACGACTTAAGTACATCTTTGGAGGGGGGTTTAAACTATTAAACAAAAAAAATTTTTCGAATATCCACAGTTTGAAAGAAGAAACCAAACATAGTACTCAATGGAGGAAATGCAAGAATCAGTACATTTCGACCTCCTATAAAAACTAAGGGAAAAAAAAAACTCCCAAAAATAGAACAAAGAGCAAATATAATGAATGCAACTCAAAGAATAAAAAATTATTGGAATCTTGAATTACCTACTCTAAACCCTGTTATAAGCAACATCAGATTAAGGCTCTCAATTAGCCTTCAAATAACAAAATAGGCAACTATTCCTACAGCTTCTCTACAAAAATTTCAAACTCTTCGGATTGAAGGCAGAAATATTATGTCCGGAGGTGAAAAATTTGAAATTTGAGGGGGGTTTGGGGATCTCCCCCAGAATTCTAAAGGGGGGTCTGGAGGTATCCCCCCGCATTTTAAAGGGGGGTTTGGGGGGCTCTCCCAGTATTCTAAAGGGGGTCTGGGGGTCTCCCCCAGAATTCTTTAGGGGGTTAGGGGGTCTCCTCCAGAATTCTTTAGTGGTGGGGGGGGGGGGGCTGGGGGGCTCCCTCAGATAAAAGTGATGTGAGAAAGTGTTCGTAGGGTATTCCCTACAGTTTATTTTTTTTCATTTCGAGATTTGATTAACGTATTTCGGCCATTGTGCGCGGATCAAATGCTTTGTCACCAGTCGTGGGACGTCATGGGGGCATTTAGGAGAGATGTCTTTTTACTCACTGTAACTTCTTCATCTTTTCTTACGTTTTGCCATGGCGTCCTTTGTTTTTTTGGCATCACACTTCACGTTCAAATTTTTTACCGGGCAACCAAAGAATGGTGCCAGCTAATGGAATATGGCAACATTGTTTTCTCTACTCTAACACATCATGAAAAATAATCGATTCTTGGTGGTCCGATTTCTTCTTACTACCGATCACTTTTTCATGTCCCTATTTTGCGGGACATACTATATCGTTTAAATAACTTTTTACTAAAGGGGGTTCAAAATGTTTCATGAGTATTTGATTGTTTATTACGTGCGTTTAGTGATGTGCAGTGGGAAATTCGAAGGATTTGTTCTATTATTGTCCGTAGTGGCCCCCCCGCCCCCCACACGACGCACACAGGTTCAGACCCGAACTTTTGCTAGATATGGTGGAACATCTGAGGGGTTTGGGTTTTAAAATTGTCCGTAGTGGTCCTAACCCCCCCCCCCAATCGCCACACACCGGTTCGGACCCAAACTTTTGCCGGACAATTTTTTTTTTACATGATTTTTTTAGAATCCAAGGGATTGTTCTAAGATTGTCCGAAGTGGTTCTCCCCCCCCCCCCACTCGCCGCGCACAGGTTCGTACCTTAACTTTTGCTGAACAATTTTTTTGAGATGTTGGAAAATTCGAAGGGTTTGAGATTGTCCGTAGTGGTCCCCCCCCCCCCCCCCCCCCCCCCCCCCCCCCCCCCCCCCCCCACTCGCCGCTTACAGGTTCGAACTTGGGCTTTTTTAGTACAATTTTTTTTAGATGGTGGAAAATTCGGAGGGATTGTTCTATGATTGTCCGTAGTGGTTCTACACCCCCCCCCACTCGCCGCACACAGGTTCGGACCCAAACTTTTGCTGGACAATTTTTTTTTAGTTTTTAGAAAATTCGAAGGGATTGTCCGTAATGGTTCTACCCCCCCCTCCACTCGCCGCACACAGGTTCGGCCCCAACTTTTGCTGGAAAATTTTTTTTTGATGTTGGAAAAATTTGAAGGGATTGTTCTAAGATTGTCTGTAGGGGTTCACCCCCCCCCACTCGCCGCACACAGGTTCGGACCCTCACTTTTGCTGGACAATTTTTTCTGAGGTGGTGGAATATTCGAAGGGTTTGTCCCATATAAGATCGTATGTAGTGGTCCTAACCCCTACCCACTCGCCGCATCCAGGTTCGGACCCGGTTTTTTGCTGGACACATTATTTTTGAGATGGTGGAAATGGAATTTGACTCATGAGGACCAAATTTGCTCAAGGTGCGCCTTCTCTGACACTGTAGTGTCAGAACTATCTGCTTGTTTTTTTTTGGATGAGGACCGAACATTTCTCAGGCCCAGATCTTCTCCGGAACCGAATAATAAAATACGATTTTATTTATGTTTCACTGTGCGTCGCATCGGAGCTCAGACCGGACAAGAGCCGGAACTGGTCGACTGGCGTACAGTCAACAACCAACGGATGGATGGACGAACGCGCGCGCGATGCGATGCGGATGGACGCTCACAGCCGCGCGTCGCAACCGCTCATACCACCCATCCATGCATCACAGCGGAGGAGGAGTAAGACAAGACGCGCGCGTTGACGTCCGGAAACTCACCGGACAACAACACTCCCGCACCTCTCCCCGCATCCAAACATCGGCGGCACCAAGCCACCGTTGGCAGCAGCGGGGGCAACTCAAAGTGGCACACTGACCGAGACTCAAGTAATGAGTAAAAAAAAAAAAGGAGAAGAAGAAAGAAAAAAAAGATTGAAAAAAAAAAGGTTAAAAAAAAAAGATTCCAGCTCAGGCTACTATACCTATATTTGTCTTTCGTTTCGCGCACGCGCAAGTGTTTAAATATTCAAAGAACGCGCTCGAATATGCATGAATAATAAGGGTAAGTACTGCGAGGTATGCTGATTACTGGTGTATGTGTATGATGCTTGGTTATTTGATATTTTGTGCGAAATAAATGATTGTATTAGGAACGCAGAGGTGGAGAAGGTCGCGTTGAGGCAAATAATTTGCTTTTTTTTTTCCCTTTTAAGGACGGATTCGGTGAAATAATTGAAGGTTCAATCGAAACAGTCATAAATATTGTTTGTTTGTTTGTTTGTTTTCATTTTCGTATACTTGTCATTTAGCTTGATAAAAAAACGAAGTATTTCAGATGAGAGTTGAAGAATAACCTCGTATGACTCAGACCTGAGCCGGATTTTAAAAGTTTCCCCGTTGGAAAGTGCC
This sequence comes from Trialeurodes vaporariorum, assembly GCA_011764245.1. Taxonomy (NCBI): domain Eukaryota; kingdom Metazoa; phylum Arthropoda; class Insecta; order Hemiptera; family Aleyrodidae; genus Trialeurodes; species Trialeurodes vaporariorum. The sequence goes on from VMOF01000379.1 coordinate 44,330,475, forward strand.
ATTTGAAAGTGTGTACTATGACCAGTGGCAGTGGCGTACGCAGGATTTTTTTTGGGAGGGGCTCGCACTGATGAGCGTTTGACTGAAAACTGTTCCCCCTTCCCCTCCACCCCCCAAAAAACGGAGGTCGGGGGAGGGCTTTAGCCCCCCCCCCCCTGCGTACGCCATTGACCAGTGGCGTAGCGTGCAATATGGCAACGTTGTACTGTGTCCATTTAAACTCATGAAAAAGATCGAACTGTTGGGTGTTCGGTGAACACCTTCGCATTCGATCTTTAACACAGGTTTAAATGGACACAATACAACGTTGCCAAATTGCACACTACGCCACTGACTATGACTTTGCAAAAGAAAGTATACCCCCGGGTTTAAATTCTGTTTTTTTCCGTGTTTTTAATAGAATTTCGATTTTTAATGACGTGTACTTTAAAAGAGGCAGTCTGCTTAGTCTTTAAACACTTAAAATCCGAAAAAAACTTAAACTCGGCTTTTTGTACCCAGCATTCATTGTTCATGGTCTTCATTTTTTTCCTTTAAATGGGTCTGTTGCGTACTTTTGCTACATCAATATAACTCATTGTTTTTAACGTAAAAGTCGGCGAAAATAACGATGCGCACATTAAAAACTTCCAAAATCCACTCATTAACTCAGAAAATACCTTCCATTTCAAACAATCCGCGCTACACTAGAAACTATATCACCGACTTATAACTACAAAAATGGAACCATCTCGTTTATGTAAACATGAACAGAACTTACAAACATTGGAATGTTTCGTTTAGATGCGTTCATTTCTTAGCTTATTTTGAAATCTTTGATAAACCGAAAAGACCAGACAGCAAATGCAGCTTATATTTCACGTATTAAAAAAGAATTTCCATCATTTTGTAGTTACGATGTTGTTTACTTATGCACGGTGGTTCCATCTACGTAGTAGTATACCGGTGCAAATAGTGTCTAGTGTAGCGCGGGCTGTTTGAAATTGAAGTGATTTCCTGAGTTAATGAGTGGATTTTGAACGCTTTTAATGTGCTCATCGTTATTTCCGCCGAATTTTACATAAGAATCAAGGTTCTTTATTGTTGTAGCAAAAGTATGCAACAGACCCATTATGTCCATAAAACGCCAAGATCCGTACCACTGTGCGACGGACAGTGTGGCATCGCGTCGCACTATGGTCCAGAAGTCCGGTTTAGGAAGACATTAGTTTGCATTAAAATCGCCCAATATCTTGAAAACGGCTCATCTGACACCAAAACTGGTTATTACAAAAAAGATAGAACGTAAACCGTTTTAACTTTTTTGTCCACCCATTTTTGATGTCAGATGAGCCGTTTTCAAGATATTGGCCGATTTTAATGCGAACTAATGTCTTCCTAAATCGGACTTCTGGACCATAGTGCGTCGGTGGCGTTGAAAAATTAATTCTGATTCCCATGGCAAGGCAATATAAATTCTTCCTTCATTCTAATGGTTTTAATGGCTCTCTGTCACCTTTCCATCGAAGCGGACCCTTAGCAGCATCCAGCATCCAGCATACCGCACTCACCAATCATCATACTTCAATCGGCTTCTTCGTTTTCACCCAATTTCCGTGCGGGCGGATGAAAATGAAAAGCTTTTCCTTCCTCGGCCACTTGCGGCGCGATAATTTCCTTCGTCGCGGGCGATTTTTCACTGACCGCCTGATGAATCGAGATTTTCACGCACTGATAATGATGGCGCCACCGCCGAGCGTGCCGATCGGAGATTTTTTGGAAAGCTATAGTAAAATAAACGAGGAGAGAAATTGATCGTGCCCGCGGAAAATTGCTGTATATTGACCAGAAATATTTTAGGTAGAAAAATAACTGGTAGAATTTACCATCTACATAGCTGGTTTTGGAGTCAGCTATCAAAGTATGGTAAATTTCACTGAATGATGGTAATGTACCATCAAGTTAACTTAATTTGCCATAATGTACGTCACATTTACCATCTATTTGATAGCTGACTACAAAGTCATTGCAGATGGTAGATTCTACCAGTCTTAGGGGGACTAGGGGCCCAAAAATGATTTTCGGTGGTATGGTCGAACGAAAGGTCATCTTGTGTTATAGGATTAGGAGTACCAGTTTGTCTTAATTTTTCAACTTCTTTCGCTTTTAAAGCGGGAATCCCCAGTACCGGAAAAGGGTCGGACACCCCCCTTCCCCTTAGAACCCCCTAAAAAATAGTCGGGGGCTTTGAAACCCCTAAATTCGAGTTTGTCTCGTCAAAATATATGGGCACACAAAGTGTCAGCTTTTTATGTTATGAATAGCGGCCTCTAAAAAGGCCTGGTACGGTAGGTCTGGGACACCCTGTACACTTAGATTAACGGACCATAACTATAAAAGGGCGACAATTCCACCAGTGGCGTAGATTACAATTTGGCAACGTTGTATTGTATCCACTTAAACCCTTGTAAAAGGTCGAATGCAAAGGTGTTCACCGAACACCCAATAATTCGATCTTTTTCATGGGTTTAAATGAAGGAAATTCAATATTGCCAAATCGCACGCTACGCCACTGAACCCGACCTTTCCAATGATTTTAAATAGGCCGGATTATGTCAGCATCAAATAATGCAGCCTCGAGCATATAGCGAGAAAATAGACCATGAAATGTGTAACACACATTTATATTTAATTTGAGGATTGGCTCTCAAAATGTCACCTGTCGAATTCAGCATCATAACATTCTAATTAATTGAGCAATAAAAATAACTTTGCTTCAGGCAAGTGACCTCGCAATCGTGACATTTCGTTGAGACACTTTGTTTACTTTTTTTCTTGTACGATAAGCATACCTACCTACTATACCAATCTAATATATAAAAGCGTAAGGGGGACACACTCACTGACTCGTTTTCATTCATCAGCGTATCTCCGATCTGACCGGACCGATCGGGACGAGATTTTCGGTGGACCTCCGCCCCCGCGGATTCAGGTCAGCTAAGAAAGCTTTCCGCGATCCGCCGGTCCCCGGCCGAGTTATCGCGGTCCGAAAGTCGCGTTTTTCCCGCAAGGACAACGGGTGCGAGAGAGAGTGCGAGCGAGAAGCAGATAGGTATTGCGTCATTTCGGTGTCAGATTTGATATCCTCTTCTTCCTCTTTTCGTCAGCTGATCCGGCGATTATTTCCGATTGGCGTGTTAATTTTTTTTTTTTTTTTTTTTTTTTTTTTTTTTTTTTTTTTTTTTTTTAGTTGCGCGAAGGATGGTATGTAACGAGTTGCGACTTCTTTGACTATACAGGGTGTAACGAAAGTCGCGTGTCTTGATTGTACAGGGTGTAACGAAACTCCTGTTATCTCCGATTGGCATATTTATTTTTTTTTATTTTTTTTTTTTTTTATTTTTTTTTATTTGATGTCGAGTTAACTTTGTTATGTCTTTTGTGTTGAGTTGAGACAAAAAGTTGCGTTTTGGATTAAGTTTCATAAATATGGATGACAACTATTTTGGGCAATCCCACTACCCCCAATTCCCCCGTTCCCCTTCCATCAGTTTTGACGAATATTCATTAATTCATGTTTTTTTTTTTTTAGTCCTATCCCCCCTCCCCTCTCCCAAAAACGGGCGTGCCCCCTCCCATTCCCGCGCCGAACTTTTGAACGAGTTGAGATAAAAAGTTGCTGTTTGGATTAATCTTCATAAATATGGATGGCAATTATTTTGGGGGAGTCCCCCCCCATTCCCCCGTGCCCCCCTACCCACTCCCCCGTGCCCCCCCCGCCCGTCTAACTTTTGAACGAGTTGAGATAAAAAGTTGCAGTTTTGACCAATATTCATTATTCCGGAGGTTTTTGTTTTAGTCCTATCCCCCCTCCCCCTCCCAAAAACGGGCGTACCCCCCCCCCCCCCCCCCCCCGCCGAACTTTTGAACGAGTTGAGATAAAAGGTTGCTGTTTGGATTAATCTTCATAAATATGGATGATAATTATTTTGGGGGAGTCCAGCCCCCCCCCCTCCCATTCACCCGTGCCCCTTCCGTCTAACTTTTGAACGAGTTGAGATAAAAAGTTTCAGTTTTGACCAATCTTCATTATTCCGGAGGTTTTTTTTGTAGTCCTATCCCCCCTCCCCCCTCCCGAAAACGGGCGTGCCCCCCCTCCCCCCCGTGCCGAACTTTCGAACGAGTAGAGATAAAAAGTTGCTGTTTGGATTAATCTTCATAAATATGGATGACAATTATTTTGGGGGAGTCCAAACCCCCCCCCCCCAATTCCTTTTTTTTTACATTGTTGAAGACAATGTTTTAAAATCACTCTTCAACTCCGGCAAATTCTTATGGCGACTAAAAGCCGCCCTCTTAAGGGGCACTAACATTAATACAAACCCAGTGTAAAACCGTACTTGCTCTTCCCCGCGCTCTTCCCCGCTCTGCGGAAATGTTGATGTGTGCGTGATGCCATCTCGCTTCAACGCGAGTCGCGGTTGATTTATCGCTTTATCGCCTGACTATAAAAATCCCTAGGAGTTCCTTTCTCAAGAGCACTAAACACATGATCAATGATCTTTTGAACTGCTTGCACCGTTGATTTTTTCCTACGAAAGCCAAATTGTCTATAGTCAAGTAAGTTATATCTTTCGAAGTATGCATATAGTTGCTTATGCATAACTAATTCAAGGACTTTGGCTAAAGTAGGAAGAATTGTTATTGGTCGATAATTTGAGACTAAGTATTCATTTCCTTTTTTGAGAATGGGCGTAACCCTGCCTATTTTAAATATGTCAGGGAACACCCCTTCCTCAAACAAGCATTAACAAGCCGCAGCAGTGTCGTACCAATTATGTCCAAGTACTCTGTGATTACTGTGGTTGGTATATCACCAAACTTGTTTGACTTACTAATTTTGAGGTCTTTCAGGGCAAACTGTAGGTCCAGCAGGTTGATTTTCGCAAAAAAGAATGTCGGTTTCGGTCTTGGTATCTGTCGCTCAAAACAAGAGGTGAGGATATCAAGAGATTTTACTATATCAATTTGAGTTTGGGAATCCTTTAATTATTTTGGAAAAATAGCAATTAAACGCATTGGCAATAGCCAGTGGATCTACAAGGGAATTATTATCCACTAAGATTTTTTTGATTAATGGCTCATTTGTTTTACTTTTATGGCTTTTGATAATATCCCACATGGTCTTACACTTATTCTTGGACATTTGAATTTTAGTGCTATAATGTTCCTTATTAAGCTTATGGAGCAGTTTATCAAGTTTTTTATTCGCTCTATTGCTCGCCTTTTTGTATATCCTCATGCCAGTTGTTTTGTACAATTTTTTTCTATTTTATTTCTATTTTTCAACCGCATCAATTACTTCCGTAAATATTTTTCTAAGATTTTTTGACTCATGAAGAATAAAGGAAAAATATTCACGTTTATTGGGAGGTGCATTTTCCTCAAAAAAATTAAAATATGAAAGTTCATCTTGAAACGTTGGATTTGACTTATGCCTATGCTTTAGGTGACTAACGAAAAGAAACATTGATTGGTAGACTGGGCAAAAGTAAAATTTTTATTGGCTTTCCTTGATTGCCCATATTTGTTTTAGTCCACCGAATGACATAATATATCAATTGATCTCAAGGATCGTTATGTTCTACACCTAGTGCAAATTTTGACTGATTAAATTTAAGTTAAATCTTGAATAAGCAAGTACAAATGCTTAAAAAAGCAATTTTTTGTTTTACTTGGGTACAAAAAAAGTTATCCAATTGTTTCATTTCTTATTTCAATTTCCAATTTTTGAAAAAAAAAAAAAACACTTAATAAAAAAATTTAAGTGTATATTCTACGTTTCTTTTTTTCTCCCATCTAGCATGATTTCCGATATATTGGAACACCTTTTGTTTGTTCCCAGTAAACCCATGACTTTTAAATGATTAAAAGCAGACACAGTTCAAGAGGTAAGTAAGAGAAAAGGAAATATCAAACCCCCCCCAAAAAAAAAAAAAAAAAAAAAAAAAAAAAAAAAAAAAAGGATCATCTCACTTGAATTACTGCAATTTTCAAAGGTCAATACCTAAAATTTAAGCTTAGCCTAAGAAACTTGAGACTCAAATCAATTAATTATTAATATCTTATTTAGTGTCTCCCTTTCTTCTTTGCTTATCTATTGACAACTAAATGATGTGCCAAGTAAGTACATACTCAAACTGTGCGTTTTTAAGTGTGGTGCCAATCACTGGGTGCCACACATTAGTATTTGACGACATTGGTGGAACTCACTGGTGCATTTTGACTTTTTTTTTAATACCATTTTTTGAGAAGTAGAACATGGAAAATTAAAATTTTGGGTTCGCTACTGGAATCTTGAGATGTCGATATTCCTGTTTGCCTAAAAGTTGAAAAAATGTAAAAAACTGGAATTTTGGCAATCAAATGAAGGTTAATTTTCCTTAAGGTGCCATTCACCAATACGTTTACCTTTATGACTAAAAATACAAAAAGTAAAATAACTAGAATTCTCCATCTAAAGATTCTTTCCTTTCTTGACAACAACATGAAACTATTGCAATTCATCACTGTAATTGTTTTAATTGCTACAAAGCACAATATTCCGGAAAAAAAACCTTAAAAATATTTTTGTTCTCTAGCAAATTTTTGATAAGACTTATTAAAAGCGAGATAATTGCTGCACAGTTTGAATTAGTAAGCACTTTTACCATGGTGACCAGCAGTAAATATGCAACACGCCACACCGCAACATCTTCAGACCGCCAGCCAGAAAGAAGCGCTGACTTTACCATTTCGCACAACAAATACCTCGATTCCCCCTTTATTACAGACCAGCAGGGACCAAAAAATGTTAGGTCCCGAGCGTAACTTACGCACGGTCATGTGACATGTGTAAGCTCTCTGATTGGTCGAGACCGCTACAATTCAACTTGGACCATACATTTTTTGGTCCCAGATTCACTTAAAAGAACGCCACTCTTTCGCTTATACAGGGTGTCTGAGAGGTCAATTCACACTTTTTGTGTGAAGCCTTGCAGGGGGAGGAAAAATCTGAAAAATTCAAAATCCAAAGCCCTCATGGGACTCTAGGAAAAAAATTAAAATCCCAAAATCGTCCTGCGGGGGGGGGGGGGGCTGCGTCCCCACAATTCCCAAAATGCCGATTTTTCGGATATTTCAAATGGCAAAGGATATTTCTTACGTCATTCAGAAGACCTTGGAAAATGGAGCAATTTTGTTTTTTTCAGATTTACCGTGCGCCCCCCCTTAACTAAATGCGGCCAAAAAAACCACATACTCTGGTGGCTCATAACTCGAACTATAATTCAAATTTATTCAAAAACGAAAACAGTCTGAATCAGCTGAACGTCTCCTTTCCAACGAGGTAACATACTTTATCTTTTAGAAAAAAATTGGGGGGCCCCACCCCCACAATTTTTTTTTTTGTTTGGGGGCCTGTAGTTCAAAAAACTCAAATGACAAAGGGGTGGAGTAGTCATCAATCGAAAGGTATTAAAAGAAGGAACATTTTGGCAAAAACCCGAAATCACCGATGCGCCAATTCAAAATGGCGGCCATTTGAAAAATTGGAGGAGGGGGCCACCACCCTAAATGAAAACAACCAAATTGAGTGATACTTCATACGAAACATCTTGGAAAGAGGAAACGAATGGCGCAAGCCGCAAACCGGAAGTCAATAGGATGTTTCAATCCAATATAGCGACCATTTAAAAATATGCGTGCGGGCAAAATTTACGCAAATTTTTACACAAAACAAAAGGTATATAGAAGGTCTTCAAGGTATATAGAAGAAAAGGCATGAACAAAAGGCGGAGCAAAGATTTTGAGTGTGCATATGTGTAAGTAGTCACGAAAGCATGTGTTCCACAGCGATCCATGCCGGGATCGTGTGGCTGGAGAGACCGACAGCTACGTCACACATAAAGCTACTACTTCATCGCCCACAACTATAGTCCATTCCATTTGATTAGGCACTTTTCTTAAATGACGAAAATCGCTAAATGGCAACGCGGAAGTGGTCGGGTCGAGATACGAGTTGACTGTCCCGGGTTCCGATCGTCCTGAGTCCGTACCTTCTTTTGTCAACGAGGCAAGGGATCTTCCTTTGTTTTCCACCTGTTTCTATCCAGTGCCTCTTAAAATTGAATTTTCTTTAATTTGAGAAAAGTGATTTTTTCTCATGCAGATTCGTTCTAAGCGTGAAATTCTGTTAAGACTGCCACCCAAAACATGCAGCGAGTTTGATTAGTTCATAATCTATTTATCTAGTGTGGGAATTATTATTTTTTTTTTAAATTTTTTAATCCTCTGATTAATTTGATTGTGGTGACGTTCGCGTCGGGAAAAATTATCAAATAATGTCACACGAGAAGATTTTCTGCATTGCTACTGACAAGGGGAGGCTCAGAAGTCGCCGCCTCCGATTTTGAAAACAATTGCACGAAAATGTAGCTAAAGTAAAACTATTAGACCCATGTTTCTCACTTTTTGCCAATGGGCCTTCCTAAAGCGCCAGGAATTTTTTTAAAGTTGCCAAAATTCACGTAAAAACCCGAGCGGAGAGCGTTCCGATTATTTACGTGAATTTCGGCAACTTTCAAAAAATTCCTGACGCTTTAGGAAGGCCCATTGGCAAAAAGTGAGAAACACGGGTCTAATAGTTTTACTTTAGCTACATTCTCGTGCAATTGTTTTCAAAATCGGAGGCGGCGACTTCTGAGCCTCCCCTTGTGAGTTACTGGTTGCGAGATTGCATCAAGTTAAGATGATTCGGTTTCATAGACGTTATTTTGTAGAAGAATGGTGAGGGATGCGCGCATTTGATCGGCCCACTTCTATCAGTCTGCCAAAAGTTGGAAGGACGGAGAATGAGCGAAGCGAGGAGTGGGGGTGGGGAACGGGGAAGGACGGTCGCACAGTATACTTATCCTACACAGTAACGAAACTCAATGTTAGAAAAACGGCAAATGCCCCGGTGGTCGGTGTATAACACTAACATCTTCCATTTGGTTTGCATTAGACGCGACGGACGCGCCCCCTGGTGGTGGGTGTATAATAACTCAATTTTCCCATTTGATTACATTGCAAAACGACATTCGCCAAAGCGCTCCTATAGAGTTTCGCTACTGTGTAGATGGGTATACTGTGGACGGCATGTTTTTGGGTGACAATCTTAACAGAATTTCACGCTGAGAATGAATCTGCATGAGAAAAAATCACTTTCCTCAAATTAAAGAAAATTCAATTTTAAGAGTCACTGGAGAGAAACAGGTGGAAAACAAATGAGGATCCCTTGCCTCGTTGACAAAAGAAGGTACAGACTCGGGACAATCGGAACCTGAGATAGTCGACTCGTATCTCGACCCGACCACTTCAGCGTTGCTATTTGGCGATTTTCGTCATTTATGAAAAGCGCCTAATCAAATGGAATGGACTATAACACGTTAATAAGCTACACCTCCTGTCCAATCGTCCAAATCAGTTCGTCTGTCTACCTTGGGGTAAATAGTTAACTGTTCGCACTCTAGGGAGTTGGAATTGCCTATACGATGAATTGAAGGCGCACAACGAAAACTTACCTATAAATAAAAGCGACTACCGCCGAAATCAATCACGTATAGTATTAGATATTCCAAAACTCAATGCGATCCGACGGATTTCGAAAATGCGCCGTGCGAAGCACGGGTAGTCTGCTAGTTTTTAATAAAAGAGACGCGCTATGGTATGTTTTCGAACAATTTCTGAATTACATAATGTAACGTACGTGCACTTACATATGTTGAGCACTAATTTACAATTTCCTGTATGTTGGTATACATATAGCGCTAAATTTTAGCATTTCCAGTGCTAAATTATGGGAAGTAGTTTTAACACGTTCTCTGCTTGTGTTACACACCACGCCAAGTTGCCAAACCGTGCTATTTAAAAACCCTCGAAAAGAAATTCAAATGAAAACTTTGGGCGAAAAAAGGGTCAAACAAAAGAGTTGTTGTGTGCATTTTACTCGTCACGCCACAATAAATATTCCACGCGCGGCAGCGAGCGGCTAGCACTGGCGAGGCGTGAAATTTGGCAACGTTTCTTTTTTCCTTATAAACACATTAGAAAGGTCGAATCATCATTCGGTCAACATATGACCGAAGCATTCGATTCTTTCAGTGAGTTCAAATGGAGAAAGTACAACGTTGTCAAATTTCATGCCTCGCTTCTGGCGGCTAGACAAGGTTCAGTGGCGGTTCGTGAAATTTGGCAACAGTGTCCTCCGAGCATTTAACCAATGTAAAAGAATCGATATTCCTGGAGGCTGTCAGCCTTCTCAAGAATCGATTCTTTTGCCTAAGTTTAAACGAAAAAATTGCATAGTTGCCAAATCGCACGAGCCGCCCCTGCAAAGTCTATTTTTGAAGGTCGGAAAAACGGAAATCTGACTGCTAAGTGTGATTCCCCATATCTTAATGGATATTCTGTATCAACTTATATCCATATATTTCCGACCTATCTTATTTCATAAGTTGCAACATGCGTTTAAATTAGAGCGTGCGTCATTTATATGTTTACTCTTACGTGCACTTGGTTTCTAGCCATCGCAATCCATGAACAAAAAGCTTGGTTTTCACTCAGCTACTTTATTTTTTGTTCAAATTTGGGACAAGTCATTTTCACGGAATTTTATACGGAGGAATCGACCTTCCATTGTTGCAAGTTTTCAACCGACCCATTGCACCAAACATTGTGTGAGGTCGCACCAAACGCACTTTCAGTAACCATCCGCAGCTTCTGACCGCACAGGCAGATCCAGGGATTTGTTTGTCTCTCTCTTCTCCCATTTGAGTCTGTGTGTTAGAAAAGAACGAAGATAACGGGCTGATGTCACGTGATGCCCCCTTCTGCTATCCTTTTCTAACACATGAGTTCAGATGTCCGTAGAGAGAGAGAGAGAGAGAGAGAGAGAGAGAGAGAGAGAGAGAGAGAGAGAGAGAGAGAGAGAGAGAGAGAGAGAGAGAGAGAGAGAGAGAGAGAGAGAGAGAGAGAAAGAGAGAGAGAGAGAGAGAGAGAGAGAGAGAGAGAGAGAGAGAGAGAGAGAGAGAGAGAGAGAGAGAGAGAGAGAGAGAGACAGACAGACGGCAACGATGCGCATGCGCGGAGCCTGCCGTGCCATGGATCATGGCGCTGTGTGCTACATATTTGAATCCTAGATGAAAAAGATTATACCAATTATTACTTAATGAGTCCGATCGAACACTCCAAAGTAATACTTCCTGTTTCTTCCGGGGCTTGTGGCAGTGGTGACTGGCCGGTGAGTGGCTCTCTAGCCTAGCTCTTGTCTCGTCTTGTCCTGTCAAGTCCAGTCAAGTTAAGCTCTTTGGGTCTAGGACTGAGGACTGAACATAGTATAAGCAGTCTGTAGCGAGGGCTAATGGCCAGCCCAGGCCAGGGTAGGGTTATTTCTGGCTCTCCGGCGTATATTTCTATGCACCTTGCTCGCTTGCTTGTTCCACGCAGTCGAGCGTGCTTGTCAGACTGTGCAAACAAATGTTCACAATTTCTGGTTTTTTAAATGGGCCCTTACGAAAAAGAATAACCGCTGCTAAATTTTTCTGCAGCGTTATGGAGGGTCGATTTGTAGGTAAAATTGCTTGGAACTCACATTTGAAGCATCAAAAAGTTTCAAAATCCACTCATGAAAACGCTGAAGGCGTTTTAAGAGAAATCAAAGATGGTGGTCAAATGAGCAAATAAGCGGTCATGATGGGGGAGTCCCGTCTGATTGCAGATTTCCTTAGTTTTTGGGTATCTGGATAGAATTCGGGTGCCCTCCAAATGCATCGTTGAGGTAATGTAATATCAAGTCGATTTTGGCAGTTTCAGTCTTGGAACCAGGCACAATGGGGCTCTTGCAAACTTTTGTTGTGAGCAAATGAATAATCCAATCAGATGGAAAAACTCAGCGAAAATCACAAAAATCACAATAAGACAGTCTAAAATTCAGTAATACACTCACAGCACTGCTTTAACGGCATGTTCGTAATGACGATTCAACGCAGGTATCATGGGAGATTCCTGTCTATAACGCCACTTTCTCTGCGGAAAAACAGATATATGTCTTAATTTAGATAAGAAGCTCCCAAGATACCTGCGTCTACCCGCCATTAAGCCCGATTCTGAGAGTGAATTTCGTGCTTTTTTTAGTGTACTCATCGTCATTTTTACACGTTTTTATGCAAGAATCAACTCTTCAATTCCCTGTAGCAAAAGTTTGCAAGAGCCCCATTGAGGCGCCTTTAATTCAAGAAGGGTGTCAGGCGGCAGACGCCCTTTTTGTGTAAAATTGCTCATTCGCTTCCTTATACCTTAAAGTATACGCATGTGTAAAAGTACCAAATTTGACTTTGACACGATGATTTTACACTAATAAGTGACACGCAGAAATGTGTGACGTGGACAGGTGAACGTCAGTGATGTTTTCAAACTTTAAACGCTTTTTTTTACATGGGTATTTGGCAGAGACGCCGTTCTTGTATCAAATCCCTCAATTAAGCATTTTCGTGGACGTAGAATTCATAACAGCAACAAATTATATCATTTATTCATAATATCATTTAATTATCATATCATTTAATTATATCATTAATATTTTGATTTAATAGCCTCGATTTCCGTTCAAAAATGCGCTTACAAGGAAAATATATTGAATCAGACTTTGTCCAGAGGTATCCATCGGATGGCAATCGATATAAATTATCGCTCTATTAATAAATCAGTCGATTCTAAAGCTCTGCCTTTTTGTTGCACAAACTTGCAACCGTGCGTTCAAGTCCTCCGTATCTGTTTACTTCGCTCCGTGCGGCCTCAAAGTTCTAGCTTCGGCCGTGGCCACCTTGCCCCCTCTTCTGCGGCAGTGCTTTGCCCTCCCTTCTCCCGAAGGCTCTGTGCAGGACTGTGGTCAAGTGGTCATTGCCAACAGCGGCCTTAGGGTACAGGCCAAGCCAATCGCGCGATAGAACATGGACCACGCACTGCGCTTTGCACTTGCTGTGAGTGTCGGACATCGATAGCGCCTCAAGCTTATGCTACAAGTGTTACAGTTCTTGCGAATCTTGGGTCTACTTGAATTTCAGCCAATCGTGCGCTTAAATTCCTTATGGTCATTGCTTTGGTCTCGTGCCAACCTCATTGTAACCACGACAGGGAGAGCAGAGTTAAATGGAACAGTGGCGGTTTGTGCAATGTGGCAACAATGTACTCTCTCCAGTTAAACCTACGTAAAATAATCGATCTTTAGGGGAGTCACTTAATTCCTGAGGAATCGATACTTTTGCTTAGGTTCGAATGGCAAAAAAAGTGGTTGTCAAACAGCACGAGCCGCCGCCACTGCTGACCAGAAAATCTGACGAATAAGGCAAGCATTTTTTCAAGACCAGAGGTTCTGATTAGAATAGTCAGAATTTATTTTTGCAATTACCAGAACTTCCGGTGATTCACAGGGTTTGTAAGGTATTTTACCAAATTTCTGGAAATGTAGAAAATAAATTCTGGTAATTTTAATTAGAATTTCTGGCATCGAAAAATGCTTGCCTCTGCCGCCAGAATTTCTGGTGAGAGGTTTACTCATTTCTTTTTGGATTTACTTAATCATTTGGATAGCCGTTTCGGCCGGAACATTCCTATCACGGCAGTGAAAAACACTAGACTTCAGACCCATGATCTTACTGCTCCATTGTCCATGGGAATCATTTAGGGGGGGGGGCATTTGACGCATCTCAAAATTTAAGAAAAATTCGAGAAGCAAAAAAAAAAAGATTGTCTCTCTAAGCGCGTATATGTTAAGAAAGCTTTCAATTTTAGGGAAGAATGTGTACAAAAGTGTTTTTATCCAAAAGTTTCCTAACTTGTAAGTAAGTAGAAGAGGAGAAAAGGTTATCAAGATTTCGCCCCCCTCCATTTCAGCAAAAATAGAAATGGCGCCCCTACCGGCAGCTCTGGGTGCTCCAGTGAACACCAGAACCAGGCTTCAAGTCGAACTTTTAAATAGGTTTGCGTAGATTAGAGGAAAGTCAACTTCGTCAAATTACACACTACCAGGGCTGCCGTTTTGCGTATAATCAATGCTATTTTTCAACTCACCGATGATTTCACCGGATGAGAAAAGATTACACAGTTCATATCAGTGCATGACTGTAATAAACTAATATACTCGCATTTGTAATCTTTTCTCAACCGGTGGAGTCGTCGATAACTTTAAAAAACTTGCGGATATCTTAATCAATCAACGGATTTTCCACCGATTAAGGAAATATTATAGATCAGAGTATTTTTGTGTATTACAGTCATATACACTGAACTGAACTGTGTAATCTTTTCTCATCCGTTGGAATCATCGGTGAATAGAAAAGTAGCATTGATTATACGCCAAACGGCAGCCCTGCACACTACTCCATGCCGCATCAACGTCTTTCTCCAAAGCTACAGCTCTTGCTGAGCAGAATTGCATCGAATTAGATCAGTGGCGTCGCGTGCAAGCCGGCAACGCAGCATTTCGTCCATTTGATCCCATGTAAAATATCGATCTGAGGGAGTGCACTGTGCACCAACAACGTTTCGACTCTTTTCATGGGTTTTAATGGACTAAATACAACGTTGCCAGATTGCACGCGACGCCACTGAATGGGGCTATTGCACACTTTTGCTATAAGCGATTTAATAGTCGATTATGGCGTAAAATCCTCAAGAAATAACGATGGCGGCACTAAAAATTTCCAAAATCCACTCCTAAACTCAATAAACGCAGTTATTTGCGCGAGCGTAATGGTGGCCGAAGGCACTAACAATGGGAGATTCCTATCTTAATTTCGTCACTCTTTCTATGTTGACAAGGATGATTCACAGAGTAAATAGTCATCAGAGTGATGATCCACATCCGATGAATGGTGCCGCAACACCTAGTGACACCGGTGTCAAATGAAAGTAGTCTCTTATTGGTCACTTCTTGATGGAGTTTCAGAATTGTTAGATGGGAATCTCCCATTGTTAGTGCCTTCGGCCACCATTAGGCTCGCGCAAATAACTGCGTTTTTTGAGTTTAGGAGTGGATTTTGGAAGTTTATAGTGCCACCATCGTTATTTTTTGAGGTTTTTACGCCATAATCGACTATTAAATAGCTTATAGCAAAAGTGTGCAATAGCCCCATTGGATAGATATCCAAAGTGCTAAGAACCAATGTCTGGCCTTCATAGATTCCCATTGTTGAAAAGTAATTCGTTAAATTACTTTCCTTATTGACTCTCGCCGAAGACCTCCTCCGATTCTACGTCAAGATAAACAAAACTATTAAGGTGGCGGACGGCGCGATAGTTTCCGAGACTGAAAAATTTCGAAGCGGAGTCACGAAGTAACGGGACGAGAACAGAACACAACTAATTCCACACTAAAAGTGAGGCCCGATTTGGACTAAATTCCCGCCCGGCCGGTTTTAATTTTGGTATGCATTCCGCTGCGGCTAGCTCGAGACTTGACGGGCGGACATGCAGACTAATTTCCATCTGATTTAAGAGTATTTCGAACTTGAAACGGACTAAAAGCTCTCTTAAACGCAGTGCTAACGTTTTGCGGATACTTAATTGGAAATGGGGCAGTTGCAAGTGTCTGACATGTTGTGTTTTTTATGAAAAAAATGAATGTACTTGCTGAGCTGAGAAAAAAGATGCCTTTGGTTTCTAATTGATAAATGATAAATGATAAATGATTTATTTTCAGTCTTTAGACAAAAGCCAATAACAAAACAAACAAACAAAAATGTTAAATTACTCAAATTACACGTAAACTATACTAGACAAATTAAATGAACTAACGTAAAATTAACATAAAAATTAAAGACTGAAAATTCAGTACCTCCATAGGCGAGCCTGTTTTGGAGGTTACCTTCAATAAAAAAAAAATAATTAGAAATTACGCGAGAGAGTTTAAGAGTGAGGGAGAAAGCGAGTGGGTTTTTCGTACAAAATACTGAACTTCCTTTTTTTTTTTTTTTTTTTTTTTTTTTTTTCCAATAGGTTGCCAAATGTTTGGTCGATAGAATATCCATTCCATATATAAACTTTTTTTTTCTTTTCTTTTCTTTTTCTCTCTCTTTTAAGTTCAATTTTATTCTAATTCTAGTTATAATTATAATTTGGTCGTTAATTAAGTTCCATTGTTCCGGAGATGAGATTTTGGTTCAAAATACATTGTTTTAACTGGGAATTCCGCGTAGTGACGTCACTACTCACTCGATTTTTTACGACCTAACATGTGTGTGTCTCCAAAACTAGGACACTTAGGAAAAAACCAAAGGCAATATTGTTCTCAACTCATCAAGCAGTATCATTCCCTTTCTAAAAAAACACAAAATGTCAGACCCTTGCAACTGCCCCATTGCAATTCACCGACGATTCTATCGGTTGACCATAAGATTGCACGGTTTAGCTCAGTAGTGCATGGATGACAGTAATGCACGGAAATTCACGCAGATATGTGATATTTCCTCAATCGGTGGAATCGATCAGCGCTATCGCAAAACATCCGCTCATTTTTTTTAAAGACACAATTTTCTGGGGAGGGGGCACGCCTATGAAATTCGGAATGGAGCAGTTGTAAGGGTCTTAAATGTTGTGTTTTTTTTATGAAAAAAATGAAAGTACTTGATGAGCTGAGAAGAAATATGCCCTTGATTTCTAAATAAGTCTCATTGTTCTGGAGATGAGATTTTGGCCCAAAATACATTGTTTTATGAATGGGAATTCCGCGTAGTGACGTCACTACGCACCCGATTTGTTGCAACTTTACAAGTGCGTATCTCAAATACCGGGACTCTTAGGAAAAAACCGAAAACACCATTGGTCTCAGCTCATCAAGCACTATATCATTTTCTCAATAAAAAGCACCCTTTTTCAGACCTTTGCAACTGCTCCATTTGAAGCATCACAGCTAGGAAGTCATTTCGGGCTGTTTTTTGTTGGAAAAATTAGAAATTTGAGGCTTTCAGTCCGTCGGAAAATTTAAATCTATAGACGGTTTTAGTGCGAAGTCAACGGTTAGCCAACAGCCACAACAAAGCACTCATCGGTCGCAACCGGTTGTGATAAAACTCGCGTAGCGTTCCAAACTATCTCACTCACTCTCCCGTGACCCCCATGTGTATCCATCTCTTTCTAGTATTGAAATTCGTATACAGAGCCTTGTTTTATGACATATTATTATCAAAATCGCATTAAAATGCCTCGAGAAATTCATTTCTGTTATAAAATTTCACAAAATAAGTCTCTATATACGATTTTTGTAAGTAGAGTGAGATGGCAGTACATAGGGGTCACGTGAGAGCGAGAGAGACAAACCGGCTTTGTTTGGAACGCTCATCACCGTCAGTCGCCATTACTAAAACCCTCTATTATATGTAATGTTCGAAAACACTGCATCCATAATTCTGTAATCTTTCCTCATTCGCCGGTGGAATCGATCATCATCAAACTATCAAAATATCCGCCCACTTTTCATGTCAGTGATCATCAGTGGTTGGCAGTGGCGTAGCGTGCGATTTGGCAACGTTGCAGCTCTTCCATTTAAACCCATCAAAAAGATCGAAGTGTTGGGTGCTCGGTGAGCACCTTCGCATTCAACTTTTTACGTGGGTTTAAATGAACAAAATACGCTGCGCTACTGGTGGTGGATCTGAAAAGTTTTTCGGGAGGGAGGGACTCACGTATGAAATTTGAGACGTCGCAGGAAGTAATTTTGAGCTGATTTCTGTTGAAAATGGCGGAATTTTAAGCTTTCTGTCCGACGCAAAATTTTAATGTATGACTGTAATGCACAAAAATACGCGAAGCTATAATATTTCCTCAGTCAATGGAATCGGTCACAGTTAAATTATCAAAATAACCGCAATTCTTTTGAATAAGTCAGTGACGGAGACTCCAATCTAGTTAGGAAAATATTACAGATTCTAGTTTTTTTCGTTCATTATATAGTCATACACTGAACTTAACTGTACCTGTGTAATCATTTGGTCATCCTGTGGAAACATCGGTGAATTGAAAAATGTCATTGAAGACACACACAAAAGCAGGCAGTACTGACCTTAGTACAATTTGTCACTTTCTCCATGTCAGCAAATGTAGATGTGTGCTGAAGAAGAGCTCCGCAAAGGACGAGCGTTATTTACGACGGTTTTGCAATGTGTGTCGGGGTCCCTATTCAGGTAAAGCCACATTGCAGAAACATCGTAAATAACGCGTCTTTTGCGGCTTTTTTCCTCAGTACGGCAGCTTGGAGAAACTAGAAAGTGACAGATTATGTCTGGATAGGAAAAGAAATATACGACTGCCGACAACCCCATTGTGTAACATTTTTTTTTTTTTGCTAAGTAGACATCACAGGGTTCCCCTTTTGGTAGCGTCCCCGAAAAACGGCATTGAATATACACATAACGATTGCGGATCCAGAAAATGTTGGCAAATGGTGGAGGGGGGGGGGGGGGTCAGAAATTTGAAGTGTCATACTCGACAATATTCAATTTTTATCTGTTTGCATCAATGAGCTATAACTTTAGAGTGGCAGTGGGCTCTGGTCCACCTTGTGCCACACAGGGTAGAAGGAATCCCGGGAAAAAGCGGAATTTGGACGGCAGATTCCAAGGTTTGAGGTTAATTTTTGAAGGCCGTTTCCGGCGAAGCCCGAGTTTGTTTACGAAACGACCGGAAACAACCTACAAAACTTAACCTCAAAATCGATTTTTACGGCAAGATGGCGGCGCCCTAGGTGACAACAATGAACCAGCGGAACGTTCCTTGATGTGCCACTCTAAAGTTATAGCTCATTGGTTTGCATATGTTTGTGCCCCCTCTCTCCAGGGGGCTGATTCTGATCTTTTGGACTAGACGAGGACAAAATAGCGGGAATCGACCACTCCCATATTGGTTTAAACGGCGCGGCGGCGGCGCGGCGCGGCGTCACGTGACAGATTTCGATTCATTCGATATGTAAACGTTCGAGTCATTTTTCTGAAATGAACGACTCACACGACTTCAAATCAGTCACGTGACGCCGTTTATATACCAATGGAAATGGTCGATTCCCGCTATCTCGTCTCGTCTTCAGTGGCGAAGCGTGCTATTTGGCAACATGGCATTTTGTCCATTTGAACCCATGGAAAAGGTCGAAACCGCTGTTCATCGGCGATTCCTTGATAATTCGATATTTTTCATGGGTTTTAATGAGCCAAATGCAACGGTGCCAGATTGCACGCTTCGCCACTTCTCATCTCGTCTCGTCCGAAAGAGCAGAATCAGCCTACAGATCTGCCGTTTTGTGTATATGATTATACGTAATGGCATTTTTCAATTAACGATGATGATTTCACCGGTTGAGAAAACATTACACAGTTCTGTTCAGTTTAGTTTAGTTTATGACTATAACGCATGAAAATATTCGCATATATAATCTTTTCTCAACCGGTGGAGTCGTCGATGACTTTAAAAACCGTGCGGATATTTTAATAACTAAACGACGCGACGATTGCGCCGATTGAGAAAACATTATAGATCTGCGGGCCGATCATTTACTTCATCGTTAAACCGATCGTTAAGACTATGTATGAGTGATTCTATTGGTCGGAAATTGTAGAACTTAGCTGTTGCTATGGTAACCATCGTTATAGTGTCCGTTTTTTAAAGATTAGGTACTCATGCATAGCCTTTATAAAACGAGATTCTTAACGATGGTTACCATAGCAACAGCCAAGTTTTACAATTTTTAACGAATGTCATCACTCGTAGAGTCGTGGTCAGTTTTAACGATCGGTTTAACGATAAAGTAAATGATCGGCCTGCAGAGTATTTTCGTGCAGTACAGTTCTACACTGAACTGAACTGTGTAATCTTTTCTCAACCGGTGGAATCATCGGTTAAGAGAAAAATGCCATTAATTATACGCAAAACGGCAGCTCTGTTCTCCCCCCCCCACCATTTCCTCGCGCACGTGACTCTATGTATTTATTCACACGTCGAACTTGACTTTCTTATGACTGATATTTGTTTTTGTTTCTGTCTTTTTCCAGAATTGGGCGGAGAAAGAATCCGGAAAAGTTGTCGTTTACACAACCTCGATGGGAATCATTAGAGAAACATATCAAAGGTGTTTGAAAGTTCGACAGATCCTCAGAACGCATCTAGTTAAATTCGACGAGCGGGATATCGCCGGCTCGAGAGAAGTTTTAGCCGAAATTAGGGATAGGATGAATAGTAAAGAAATAGTCGTACCGCAAGTATTTGTGGAAGGACAACATGTAGGAGTAAGTATCCTCTGTTTTCATTCATTTGTTTTATTTAGCTTTTCTTAATTTTATTTCCCCATCGTTTTTCTGCGTTTATTATTTTTTTAAAAAAAAATTCACTTTGCAAAACTCCAGCTCCGCCTTTTTCTTCTTTTTATCTCTTTTTTCTTTTCATTCAACCGTTTATTTATTTATTTATTTATTTATTTATTTATTTATTTATTTATTTATCTATTTATCTATTTATCTATTTTTTTAATTATTTATTTATTTATTTATTTATTTATTTATTTATTTATTTATTTATTTATTATTTCTTTCTTTCTTTCTTAATTTATTTATTTATATATTTATTTATTTATTTGTTTGTTTTTCTTCATGATTTAATTAGTCCAATTTCACTTTTTTTCCTTATTTATATTGTAACAGTACCTGCGATGAGATGGAATTCCCTGTTTTCTCTGTTTTCACCAATGTGGCTGTTGCACACTTTCGCTATAAGCGATGTATTAGTCGATTCTGGCGTAAAAACCTCCAAAAATAACGATGGCAGCACTAAAAACTTCCAAAATCCACTCCGAAACTCGATAAACGCTTTATTAATTGAGCCGGCGTAATGGTGGCTGAGGAACAATGAGAGATTTCCATCTCACAATACTGTAACTCCATCAAGAAGTGACCAATAAGAGACGACTTTCATTTGACACCGGTGTCACTAGGTGTTGTTGTTGTACCATTCATCGGATGTGGACAGCTAGTGGCGTACGCAGGATTTTTCTCGGGAGGGGCTCGCACTGATAAGCGTTTGACTGGAAATTATTCCCCCCTTTCCCCGCCACCCCCAAAAATCGGAGGCTTGGGGGGGGGGGGCTTCAGCCCCCTTAGCCCTCCCCTGCGTACGCCACTGGATGTGGATAACCACTCTGATGACTATTTACTCTGTGAATCATCCTTGTCAGCATAGAAAGAGTGACAGAATTAAGATAGGAATCTCCCATTGTTACTGCCCTCGGCCGCCATGAGTGGATTTCGGAAGTTTTTAGTGCTGCCATTGTTACTTTTTCAGGTTTTTACACCAGAATCGACTGTTAAATCGCTTATAGCAAAAGTGTGCAACAGCCCCATTTTTCATTTCTTTTCCACTTTTATTTTTTTAAATTTTAAATTTTATTTTACTGGTTTAGAGAAAACTAGATCAACAGTGTTTTGCGTAACAGGCTCAGCTAATTGATCAAGTGATTTGTATCCATTTTTCATTCTTCCTGCACAGGAAAAAAGGAAGAAATTAAGAATCCTGGAGAAAATAATTAAAATTCCACGTTACTTTCGATAAAAAAGGAATTTTTCGAACCGCATACTTGCCTGGGTAAATAAAACGGCTGAACCACACAAATCTCATTCTTTCAATTCTGATTTAAATGTTTGATCTCTCTTCACTATGAATGCGGTCCAACTGAAAAAAGCGAGAGAGAAAAAAAGGTGTCGAATTTCAACTAAAGTGTCCGGTGAAGGACCGGCTTTCAAGCTATAGTTTCGATCATGAGCAATTCGGTCCACTCTCATTCCTTCTATTATAAAAACCAGAGCGCTAAAGTCACATTTTTTTCGGTCGAATCAAGTTTTGAAGTTCCTTGGTATAATCGAGTATATCTAGTATGCTTGATCTACGACTCTTTCCCGCCACACTCGAACGGCAAAGTTTTATTTGTGAAAGTTCAAAGTCCGTTTTTTTTTCTCCCCAAGTTGAGCTAATACAAGAGAGCGGACGGTGAGATGGCATAATATGGACAATCCTCTTACACAAGGCGTTTAATTTTTTTTTTTTTTTTTGACACTCGTTAATTTTTTATTTCCTATACAAAACGAGTACCTATAATACTGTCTAATTTCCGCAATCGACAAATGTCAAGAAACCGCATTTGATGATGAGATTATTTGGTCTGATAACACTGCAATAGAACTGGCGTAACAATATATATTACATACCTTTTATCCATTTATATCTTGTACACACAGTCCAGATTCGGAACTAAATCATCTCAAAAATCGGCTTAAGGTGATTGTATGCGCGTCTTGTAAATTGTTCTGTTGAAATTACGAGCGTTCTATGCCGAAACCAAAAATTGCAGACTACAAATAAGGCACATTGTAAAAAACTTAATTAGTTTATACCTTCAAGTTTCGTCGATGCAACACGTTGATCAGGAAGCAAAGTCACATGACCTGCAGGCTTATTCTAAGCTTCCGATCAACGCGATACAATACGATATAGCAAGAATAGCTTGATCCTATTGGTTTAAACCAACGAGCTATACATTTATCTAGAGTGGCGGTTTAATGCGGGTAACCTGCGTAACCACCATGGGGGATTTTTAGGTTAGGTTTAAGCGAGGATTTTTCCATTTATTCCCATGTATTTTAGCGCATCCGCACAGTGGATCCAAACATGCTTTAAGCGATGGCGCCACATCAAAATACACGGAAACAAATGGACAAATTACTTGCTTAAACCTAACTTAAAAATCCCCTATACTGGTTACGCAGGTTACCCACTAAACCGCCACTCTAGATAAATGTATTACTCATTGGTTGAAAACGGGGCCAAAAATCAGAAAGGGAATTTTCCATGAATTTATTTATTTATTTATTCATTCTTAAACTTTCAAGATAAATTTTAATGACAGAGTGACACTCTGAATTTTCGCAACTTGTCAGCTAGAGTTTAAGTCGTTTAAGGAAATTTCATCATCGGTGTTTTACCGCATGGAAAGTATGCGAAGCTGGACATTTTTGAAGCCTCCTTTACGATTTCTTTGACTCAATATTATTATAGCCTCTCAGAATCCCACCCTTAATTATTTTGGCTTACAGACGTTCTAGAGGAACCAATATGTTATTTATTACTCTGCCCAAGACGAATCTTATTTAAAGTACTGATGGTTTTTCATTGTCTTTGTTTCAGGATGCCGAAACGATTGATCGGTTAAATGAATCCGGAGAACTTAGAAGGATTTTAAAAGCTTATAGGGTAAGATTACTTCTTTTCTTGGATTTCATTTTTTATACGATAAGGTACAGCATACTGCTATCGAGAATAAAAGCTTGTTTTGAGGCAAGTGGCTACCTCTTTATCCAAGCCTATTTTAGAAACATAATTTTTTACCCTTCTAGAATATCAAATTGATGGTGGTGTCAAAGGCCGTATAGCTAGGAATCGGTCTTTCTCTCTTTTTACCCATTTAAATACCCGTGTTAATAAAGAACAGAAATAGGGACTGAAGTCACGAGATAGCTTCTCTATTCATCCTTTTCTAACACATGCAATCAAATGGGCGACAGAGAGAGAGAGAGAGAGAGAGAGAGAGAGAGAGAGAGAGAGAGAGAGAGAGAGAGAGAGAGGGAGAGGGAGGGAGGGAGAGAGGGAGGGAGAGAGGGGGGGAGAGAGAGAGGATGACAAATTCCTGTCTACAGATTTGGTGGCGTCATTGGATAAAGAGGGTTGAGGTCTCTCAAAGCAGAGCTAGGCAAATGGATCCTAGTTGATTACGAAATTACTACATAATCGTCGTTCTACCGGAGGGTAGTTTTACGCTGTAATCAGAGGATTGCTATTAAATAAACCACTTAATATATTATAGTTTTAGAAAAACTGGGTCTGATCGAAACCTTCAAGCGACCTTCAAGTATGACCTTCAAGTTTATTTTAAATCGGTGAAAATTAAATTTAAACACCATCCACAGGTTTGACGATTACCGATTATTGCTTAGCAATCGTGTAATCGATTACACTCCTATTTTCCCAACTCCGCCTGAAAGTGCCCTTCAAACGTTCCTGATAGATTTTTTTTGCCGTTTATAGGATGTGATTGATTTAGGTCTTTGAAAATAAAAAATTAACTAGACTGAAAAAAACCACACAACGGAATCGAGTTTTTTAATGGGGCGAACATATAAATGAGACTTGAACGAACGATATGAAAAGAAACTCGAGAATTTTAAGTTTTATCAACTTCAAATTTTAATTTTATCACTGTTCTTTACGTTCATGTCTCACGCTGATTTGATTTTTCTATAAATCTTAAACTCAAAACAATAATGTTCAGTCGATCTCTTAACCATCGCTTAACACGGTTAGATTTTCTCTGGGAGCTCCGTGAACCTGAACACAAATCCTATCTGCAATATCTGCATTCAAGGTCATAGATGTATGGCAGACAAAGAGACTGTGCGAATCTAGATGAGAATAAATAAAGTAGAAGCATACAATTGAGGAGAAAGGACCTACAAAACATTAAGTGTGATCTTTACCTGAAATTATCATTATATGTCTCATAAAGAGCACATTTGATGTTTCATGTACCCTTTTTCTATCGGAACCGCCTCCTTTTAAACTAACGGCACAAGGGACTAGCATTGCTCTCTTTCTTTGTCCCAAGACTACCGATAATACGATATTTCCTTTTCCAACACATCTATTTAACAGAGCAAAGAGAGGGAAAGAGAACTTTCTGGCTACTCCTCTGGACGACGTCAAACTGACGTTAATAGGATCAAAACTGCACTAAATCCATTCAAATGTTTCCCTCTGACATTAGCTTTTTTAAAGGAATAAACAAGATTTGTATTACTCTCAGAGTTTTTTTCACGATACTATCACAAAAAAATTTCCTAGTAAAAACAACTCACACTTATTTAACCAACAAATGTCAGAGGAAATTTTGAGACCTTGGAATAACCTTTTTTCAATTTTAATCCAGGACACTGCGGATCCGTAGGAATTTGTCTTTCTCTCCTCACCCATGTTTCTTTGAAAATGACAGATGAGCAGTGACTCTCACCCCTCCTCCAACATCCTTTTCTAATGCATACGTTCTAACACGGAAAAAAAAGATTAGTGAAATTAACCATACGATAGCTGATTTTGGCACCTGCTAGATGTTATGGTAAACTTGACCAGAAGTATGGTACATTTACCGATATTTTGAGTAAATTCGACACGCAATCAGGTAACATCACCTAGTACCTAGTCAAAACATAGTATACTTTTGGTTAACATTGCCATAACATCTAGCAGGTGCCAAAATTAGCTATCGTATGGTTAATTTCACCGTAGTTTTTTTTCCGTGAATGAGCGAAAGAGAGAGAAAGATAAATTTCTAGATTCTCCTGAGTCCTGATCCAGGGCCCGGTATACGGTGTAATCTTTTATTGTATTTGCTGATCGGCATCTATTTACGCTTTCAAAAGATTCTATTCGGGATTAAGTACATTCTCGAGATGCAGCGTAAATAAAATTAGCAGCTTCATTGACAGCAACCTTTTTTATCTGTGAAACACCATAGAACCTTTGGTGAGAATGTAAACAAATGTGCAAATCGCATCCAACAGCCAGTGGCGAGGCGTGCGACCTGGCAACGTTCTTTTCCTCAATTTAAACACATTAAAAAGGTCGAAATGGCTGGCCATCGCCAATGACAAAAGCGTTCGATCTTTTTGGTGAATTTAAATGGAGGAAATACATTGTTGCCAAATTTCACGCTTCGACACTGCTGAGAGTCCGTATAGCCTAAAACTTGTTGGCCAATCGGAGGTTGTCCACCCACTTGTCCTAACTATAGGGTTCCTGTAAATAGAGAGTTAAGACAAGAGGACAGCCAACCTCTGATTGATTGATCATGAGTTATGAGTTTTAGGCTCTACGGGTTAGGTTAGGTTAGGTTAGGTTAGGGATCATGGGAAATTCCTACCTAATTTGAGACATTTCTCCGTGTTTCCGTAGAGAAAGTGACAAATTATTAGACAGGAATCTCCCATGATACCTGCGTTGAAGCGCCATTATGAGCATGCCGTTAGAGCATTTTTGTGAGTTTATTACTGAATTTTACACTTTTTCAGAGTGATTTTTGTGATTTTCGCAGGTTTATACATCTGCGAGCCGATCATTTACTTCATCGTTAAACCGATCGTTAAGATTATCCATGAGTGATTTTATTGGTCGAAAATTGTGAAACTTGGCTGTTGCTAGGATAACCATTGTTAAGAGTCTCGTTTTATAAAGGCTATTCATGAGTCACATGTAAATAGCGGGCACTTTAACGATGGTTACCATAGCAACGGCTAAGTTTTACAATTTTTGACCACACAATAGAATCACTCATAGATAATCTTAACGATCGGTTCAACGATGAAGTAAATGATTCGCCCGCAGATTGGACTATTCAGTTGCTCACAGCAAAAGTTTGCGAGAGCCCCATTTCCAAAAGAATGTTTAAAAGCGTAAATAAGCGTCAATCAACAAAAGTAGTGAAAGATTACACCGTTAGAAACCTTAGGTTTCAAACCTACGGCGCTGCAATAATTTGCATTGGACCAAAACACATAAAACGACCCTCAGAATGTAAACAAATGTGCAAAAACGCATCCAATGGAGGCGACCACGGTTTCACTTGTCCTATAACTCTCTACGCACAGGGACTCTAGTCTTAACTCTCTTCATATAGGGACGCGAGAGTCTAGATTCTAGACTCTAGATTGAAGCAAATGAAAACGAAGCAATTACCATAAAACCGCGCGTTCTTGTTGTTGTGAAGAGCACCGATGATTGGGTACGGCGGTTTTTCTCAGAACAGGGTAATTTTGCAAGCATTAGTTTTAACTCTCGAGCTATCAATACGAAGTGTTAAACCCCCTCCGTTCAAGGTCATGGTTAAATATATAAACGATCTAGAATCAGGAGGCGGATACGACGCAAATAATAACGCAATTAAGAGCTGCAGCGCGCACTCTCGTTTTGACAAGTACCCCGTAAATAGATACGATTCTTCTTAGAATTCCCTCTCAAACGGTAGCTGAGATCAAAAGGAGCCCCGTTGATCCGTAAATTAGAACCGGGTAAAACCGTTCTTTGCTTATTTAATGAGTCGATTCAATTTCTTGGATAACTCATTACGCATGACTCGTTCATTTGATTTATTGCCGTTAAAAGTCATAATAAAGGCAAAGAATAAACAAGAGTCCCAAAAAAACGGTAGGAGAGCGTGGCGTAAACGAATTACTATCGAATGTCACTATCGATTGTACGGCCTCTGATTGGCTGGCGAAAGCCTCCTGGGCCTTCTGAAATCGCTCTAATGGAAATTTAAAATGGGATTTTCGACTTCGCTCCATTTAAAATTAAATTTCAATAAAATTATTATTTCTTACCCTCGAGAAATTCAAATTTTTTGAAGAAACCCGAAGATTTAAACGTGAATACTCGAAATAATACGAAGTTTAAGCAGCTCACAATCGGAAGTTACGGCGGGAAAAAAATCCTCGTAATTTAACTTTCAATATCATAGCTTTCTGTTAAGTTTGTGATGAAGCGATAAGTGTGACCCATCAAAATATGTCTTCGTTATATCCTCGAAAAAATATAATTTGAATTTCCCGAAGGTAAGGAGCAATAATTGTCTAGAAATTTGACTTTAAATGAGGCCAAGTCGAAAACCCCATGTTGCATCTCCATAAGAGCGATCTCATAGGGCCTGGCTTTTGCCAGCCAATCAGAAGCTGACTTTTCGATACCGCCAACCTAACCTATCCTGCCTCGTTCTCCTACCGTTTTGTTGGGACTCTAGTTTACTCTTTGAATAAAGGTCGATATATAGAGGGTGCGCACTGTTCTCTCTCGAATCGATATTTTACTTGGGTTTAAATGGAGTAAATGCAACGCTGCGAGATAACACGCGCCACGTCCCTAGTAGGAATAAACCTCAAGCCCTCAGAAATCATTTTCCAATTACCCTCAAAACCATCAAGATTCTTGAGGGTTTGAGGGTAATTGGAACATGATTTCTGAGAGCTTGAGGTTTATTTCTACTATAGGGACCACTGAGCTTGTGATACATTTACTGTCAGGTGTCGATGTGCTGTGCTACATTCTCGCTGGCCAGTAATCTATGAGTATAATGTAAATCGTTCGTTTTCATGCATTCTATAATCAATCGATTTACGAGCGATCCGTGCGTTCGATATTAGTTCGCTCATCCTTCACATACGGCGTCTTTCAAATGAATGATCACGTTCTTCCAGTAGCTCATAGATAGGATCTCTTCTGTCTCTCTTATTTTCCCTTTGAATGTATTCAAGTAGGAAAAGGATAAAAAATTGGGGTTTTATCTCCTTATCTTCATCCTTGTCTAACATATGTGTTGCATGGAGAAAAGAGAGAGAGGTAGAGGATCTGACGCAGTCAAGGATCTCTTCCATCTCTCTTATTTTCCCTTTGAATGTATCTTTATATATAAATCTCAGTTATACTAACTGACTGACTCACAGAGGGGGTTTTATATCCTTGTCTATCATACGTAAATACGTATGAAATACGTATTGAAATCAATGGAGAAAAGAAAGAGATAGAAAATCAGTGACGCAGCCAGGATATCTCTCATCTCTCTCATTTTCCTTTTGAATGTATAAGTATAAAAAATAAAAGAGGGGGTTTTATATCCTTGTCTATCTTTGTCTAACATAAACGTTTTTCAATTGAGGAAAGAGAGAGAAAGATAATCTGTGATGCAACCATAGGATCGCTTTCATCTCTATCAGTTTCCCTTTAAATGTATCAAGTGGAAAAAGAATAGAAAGAGAGGGTTTTACACCCTTGTTTATCCTTGTGTAACATACGTGTTTGAATGGAGGAAAAAGAGAGATAGAGAGAATCATCGGAACAGTCGAAGATATTCCATTTCTCTCATTTCCCCATTTGAATATGTATACGGAAGAAAAGGACAAATAGAGGTGGTTTTATAAATCTATCTATCCTTGTCTAACATACGTGTTTGAGTGGAGGAAAAAGAGAGATAGAGAATCAGTGGTACAATCGAAGATATTCCATCTCTCTCATTTCCCCATTTGAATATGTATACGGAGGAAAAGGATAAATAGTGGGGGTTTTATCTCCCTGTCTATATCTTTGTCTAGCGCAGGTGTATTTCAATGGAGAAAAGAGACGGATAGAGAATTTCTCTCCGTTGGTTCCGCTACTGCCATCTCTATCGATTGATTGCACCTACCGCAACCAAATAATGATGGAGATGACGAAATGATGATGATTATGATTCGGAAAAGAATTATTTAATATCTTTACCTCTCTTCCTCCTCCTGGAAACCCGCGGCAGCTCGCGGGTTCGATCCTGGATGTGGGGATTATTTTTCCCTTCTCTCCTTTTATTTTTATTGGCGATAAGTGCTTTAGAGGAGAGCGAGATGTAATGAATGTAGTATATCTAGCGCCTTGGGCGTCGAAGACTGTTAGAAACGACTTTGCACCTCGGCGTCGCGTCGCGCAGTTTCATTCGTTCGTCCGTCCCAGTGTTGCCAGATCGAGGGTAAAAAGCCGTATCGTCCCCCATTTAAATCAATGTAAAACGTACGGCTTTTTCACCCCAATCTGGCAACACTGGTCCGTCCGTCCATCGGCCTACCCGAGTGAGTATCCAAGTCTCCGAGTATTCAAATGTGATGTTGCCAAATATCACGAATTTTCCTGTGTATTAGAGTTTTTTGTAAGTATTAGTAGTATATAGTTTTCTTTATTCAAAAAATATGAACACTACAAAATACAAAAAACAAAAATACATTGAAAAAAAAATACAAAATACACTACACTACAAATACACAACAAAATACAATACACTTCAAAATACATTGAATGGGTCTGTTGCAAACTTTTGCTACAGTGCTATAGAGAGATCAATCTCAAGTAAAATCGCTTGAAAAGTCTATTGGTGGCAGCAGAAAGTCATAAAATGCAATAACAAACTCACAAGAGGCATTTAACTGAGATCCAAGATGGCGGTAAAATATCGAGCAACCTGTGTGCACGCACCATGAGCATCCAAGATGGCCAACCTCACAAAATCGATCACAACCGCAATTAAAACGCAAACAAACTCATAACCTCCGATGCTGTGAGGTTGTTAACGTTGGCCATCATGGATATGTTCACGGTGCGTGCGCACAGGTTGCTTGATATTTTACCGCCATCTTGGATTTCACTTAAACGCCTCTTGTGAGTTTAATTCTGCATTTTATGACTTTCTGATACCACCAATGGACTTTTCACGTGATTTTACCTCAGACTTAAAACTCTATATCGCTGTAGCAAAAGTTTGCAACAAACCCATTCCACCCAAAAGCAAAAAGCTTGTGGGGGGGGGGACAATTTATTACAATTGTGCCCAGTTATTATTATTATTATTATATATTTTTTTTTTTTTTTTGCTATTTTTCCCTATTTGACCATTTAATGAATTGAAAAATGAATTTTTGCTTGGAAAAAAAAAAAAAAAAAAATCTCATGCAGTGAAGGGTTTTAAATATCTAATGAGTTAAAAAAAAAAAAAAAAAAAAAAAAACCATAAAAACTAATCCGTCGCAGCGAAAGCTCGTTTGGGGGGTCTTTTTAATAACCCCCCCCCCCCCGGATACCTTACGTTGATCAAACAGCTTGGGTTCACACGGATTAAATAGGAGAAAAACGATTACCTGTTTCAATGAATCGGTTCAATCGGTTCAATCGGAGAAAGCCTCAAAGCTATGTGGCAACATTGATGAATATGTTGGATGGTGGAGTGTGAGCACAGAGCAAAAAGCGGTTGAACAGTTGAACGCTAAACACTCTTATCATGAGCCTGCATTCTCGCTAGGCAGCTATAATTTATACTTGTCGGATTTTTCTTATTTTATTTCCCTTCTTCTTTTAAGACACACATCTCATCTTGTTTTGAGCAGCTTGCCATGGCACGGACGAAGTTGCCAGAACGGTATTTTGTACGTGTCTTGCTAAATCTAGAATAGATATATACCTAGCTAGGAATCATTCGATTCATCGATTAAAATTCGATACTTTCAACAGTGCCGGGTGCAGATAGTAGAGAATTTCTTGTGATTTCATGCGTATGTGTATTTCGTACGTCCAAATGTGAAACGAAGCATTGAAGATTAAAAATAAGTGCACACAATTAATACAGAAATAATATTAGACGAGTCTAATATTAATAATAACTAATAATTAATAATATTAATTAATAAGAATGTAGAATAGATATAACTTTATAGGAATAATTTGATTCATCGATTAAAATTCGATACTTTCAACACTGTCGGGTGCAAATAGTAGAATGAGTAAGATTTACCATCATGATGGTTAATTTTTGCTTTTGCAAATCAAGATGGTAAACTTGAGCCTACGGGTTGAATGGGGGTAGTTTTTACTTAAAAGTTAACCTTGAAATAAATTCAGGCATGTTTAAATAATTGCTTGTTTTGTCCAACCTGGGAGCCGATCATTTACTTCATCGTTAAACCGATCGCTAAGATTGTCTATGAGTGATTCTATTGATCGAAAATTGTAAAAATTGGCCGTTGTTATGGTAATAACCATCGTTAAGAGTCTCGTTAGTTAAAGGCTATTCATGAGTAACCTTTAAATAGCAGGCACTTTAACGATGGTTACCGTAGTAACGGCTAAGTTTTCCAATTTTCGGTCAATAAAATCACTCATAGAAAACCTTAACGATCGGTTTAACGAAGAAGTAAATGATCGGCCCGCTGACTTCTGGTCAAGTTTGCCATCTTTTTTGGCAGGCAGCAAAATCAGTCATCGTGATAGTAAATCTTACCAATTACTTTTTCTCTTGCGATGATTACCTTTTGACTTTTGAATAGTTTCGTTGAAATCTACAGGTTAAATCATGCAGAAAAATCGAAAACCAAATCGATTTATCGATTATGACCGTTCTCATGAGTTTAAATGGCCAGAATGCAATGTTGCTATAGATGTCCAGGGTATGGCCACAGAATAATACAATCAGAACGGAAACTCTGTCGGATTTTGAAGCAAATACATTTTGCGTCCGCCATGTTGGGATTTAGGAAGTTTACATATAGATTCGCGCTCGAAAAAAAAATATGGGACATGATCCGCGAAATTTTCATTCTGAAATTCCATAAGAATAAAAGTGAGGCCGGAAGCTTAAGATTTCTTTCCAGAATTTACAGAAATAATTGAGTTTCAACACAAATCACACTCGTCCGCCATGTTGGGATATAGGACCACAGCGTTGCCTATTGGTGCCGTTAAATTCCAAACTTGCTTCCATTGGCTCTTATGGGAGTTTCCGTTCTGATTGTATTATTCTGTGGTATGGCGGCACGTGCAAGCTACACTCGTTGCACTGAGAACATTTAAAGTCATGAAAAAGGTCGAAATAATGGGGGCGCATAGTGGATTTCCTGGAATGGATATTTCATATCAATTTAAGGGACGAAATGCTTCGTTGCCAGCTTGCACGCGCCGCCACTGTATATTGCACTTTTCGCTTTTGACTTTGAATTAGATTTACTCACTTATCGTTCCGTTTGTTTGCAAGAAAAGTTAGTCTGCGGTAAAGAATCGTTTGTTCTCTATACTTTTTCTTGAAACTTCATTCGAATACAATTCTCAAAGTGCATAAGTTTTTTATGGATCCCCTACAACTAGAGACGAGTTTTTTAAAGTAACGGCCAGTTATGAATATGATTATCTATCGATTATCTTAATAGAATCGCACAAGTTCCATATAAAACTCGTCTCTCTTATCGCGTTCATATTCGTGGCAACCTAACTGAATAGCACCCAGACTAATTACTAGAAATCATCTGTTTCATTGGCTCGAAACAGCACAACTTTGCTTAGCACCTATAGACCCGGCCAAGGCATGGTCCCAGCGGCTGGCCGGTCGACCTCTTTCCATATCTTCTTCTTTTTTCTTTTTTTTTAAACGGGCGAATATAATATGAAATGGATGGATGCTCAACTCAACTTAAGCCATAAAAGAAGAAGTTGAACCTGATATACACAGCGCATTGAGTGGTGAGCAATAGATTATTGACTTCACTGCTCACTCTGAAATGCGCCGCTTTGATTATACAGGGTGTTGTTTCTGAAATGTTTTTGAATATTTCAAGAGGTTGGATTCTATAGAGGTTTTTAGTAATGGCGGCAGCCGGTGCTGAGCGTATCAAACAAAGACAGTTTGTCTCTCTCGCTCTCACATATAACCCCCATGTACTTCCATCTCACTCTAATTTCAAAAATCGTACATAGAGATGCATTTTTCGTGAATTTTTTTTTTTTTTTTTTTTTTTGCTGAAATGAATTCCTCGAGCTAGGCATTTAACGCGATTTCGGTAATAATATGTCGTAAAACAAGGCCCTGTATACGAATTTCGAAACTAGAAAGAAATGGGTGTACATGGGGGTCACAATAGAGTGAGTGAGATAGTAAACCCACAATCACGTGTTCGCAAATGTACTCTGAAAAAAAAATTGCCAGAAGCATGACAATATGTGAACCTACGTAAGGGATGGTACAATTACCAGAATTCTTGTGTTTGTGCCATTGATCTTGAACGTTTTTAGGGAATTATAGGTTCTATGACCATATTCCGGTAATAAAACCAGAATTTTTTGGTCAAAGTACTAGACTTTCTGTTGTTCACATATCGTTATGCGTCTGGTATTATGACTAGAATCTGTTATTATGACTATCACTTTTTTTCAGATTATTTTTTGAAGAAGCCCTCAGGCTTTTCTTGCGTCTGAAATGACAATCCCAGGCCCGTTTTTATTTATTTGTTTTTATTTATTTATTTATTTGTTGTTGTTGTTCTTCTTCTTCTTTTTTTTTCTTAAAACTCTAATTTTTTTAAAAAAATATAGAAAGGACCCCCAAATCTTACGGCCACAAGATTCTATTTGACACCGCGGCAACTCTGATCTCATACGTTATCGAGTATACAGGGTGTTTTGATAAATGTTAGCAATTATTGCATAAAGTAGTCCACACATTTTACGCCCGTAAAAACCCATTTGAATTGTTCCTTGTCTGTTAACCTTTTTGAGCTCAAGGGGATGGGGGGGGGGGAGGTTTGAAACGACCCAGGCCAGTTTTTATTTATTTGTTTTTTTATTTTTCATTTATATATTTTCCCCCCGTAAAACTCAATAACTTTTATATACCTAACATTTTAGAGAGGACCCCCAAATTTTACGGCCATAAGATTCGTTTGACATCGCGGCAACTCTGATTACATGTGGTATCGATTATACAGGGTGGTTTGGTTTATGTTTGACGATATTTCAGGAGCTTAGTACAAAGACCAAATGAAAATTTTCAAATGTAGCCACGATCACGTGACCACGAATGTCTCTCTTCTGAGATAGAGCCCTTCGAATTTCACTCCATCTAAATCCTATTTGACATCATGGCTAATTGTAAGTCTGATTGCTTGCGGTTTCGAGTGTACAGGGTGCTCCTAAAATACGTAGGCCCTCTAGAAGATAAAGCAAGATTTTGTTTAACTCACGATCGAATATGGATTTTATCAATACCACGTTTCTCAGCTGGGAAACATCCTATGAGCACCCTGTATTTCTCATAGAATGCATCAAGGTATGAGTTTTCAGAATAAATATCCGAGCTTGCGAGTATGTGAGCATTTGAGCGCCGCGCCGCCCGCCGTGGTTCATTGGCTCATTAATGGACTTGTCGATCCAGCGATGCCAGTTTTACTTCGCAAATCAGTCAACGTTGCCAAATTTAGAGAAATTGCTGAAGTGTGCTTGATCGACATTGGATGTATCAAATCATCAGAAAAAGAATACTTATCTAATCGAAGCATTTGTTGACTAATAAGAGTATATAAAAAGTGGAAAATAAGAGAGAAGAAGGAGAGAAAAAAGAGACAAAAGGGACGAAAAGAGACAAAAAAAGAGACAAAAAAAGAGACAAAAAAGAGGAAAAAAAAGAGAAAATAATATCATTTTGCTCGTTTCAGTCCTCATCTTGGGCCTGAAATAAGTCCATTTTATAACTGCATTTATTTTATTTATTTCTGCATATTTCTTCAAAGTATTTTGGATTTTAACAGATTATGATTAGAAATATTTGAAAAGTAAACAGACTCAATTTCGCGAAAAACGGGCTTTGTCTGCTTCATAGGTGAATCCAGTAATCTGGTGACTGTGCATTCTTCCCATTTGATTGATCGCTGTAGGTACATGAGAGAAAGATTACATCATCAGAAACATTACAGCACTGTAATCTTTGCAGCAGACCAAAACACAACAACGGCCGTCAGAATGTAAACAAAAATGTGCAAAAACGCATCCAATAGACGGTTTTAGTGATGACTTGGTGATCACGTCATACGGCAACGAGCGTTCCAAACAAAGACAAATTGTCTCTCTTGCTCTCACGTAACCTCCATGTAACCGCCAACTCACTCTAATTGCAAAAATCGTATATCCATAGAGACATACTTTGTGTAATTTTTTGGCTGAAATGAATCCCTCGAGGCATTTTAATGCGATTTTGATCTTAGTACGTCGTAAAACAAGGCCCTGGGTGCGAATTTCGATACTAAAAAGAGATGGGTATGCATGGGGGTCACGGGAGAGTGAGTGAGATATAGTTTGGAACGCTACGCGAGTTTTGTCACAACCGATTGCGACCGGTGAGTGTATTGTTGTGATTGTTGGCTAACCGTTGACTTCGCACTAAAACCGTCTATGGCGGCGCCCATTGGACACACTCACTCACTCTCTGCACTTGTCTTGAGGTACGATTCTATGGGAAGCTCCCCGAGATTTTAATCCGATAGATGGCGTTACTTGTCGCTGGCTCCAAAAATAGCCGATTTTTTACGGTTTTCGGCTGTTTTCTCTGAACAGACGAATAGTAGACGAAAAATCGGAGGTGAAACCGAAACCTGTAATCTTTACTGATACAACTCCAAATTACATATGATTTTTTCCTCCCATAAATACGTCTTTATTTTTGAACCAATCTGTCCCGTTGATGGCTCAAAAAGTCAAGCAAAAATGACGCAGGTGCGCTGACGATCCGATTTTTCGTCTATTATTCGTCTGTTCAGAGAAAACAGCCGAAAACCGTCACAAAACGGCTATTTTCGGAGCCAGCGACATGTAACGCCATCTATCGGATTAAAATCTCCGGGAGTTTGCCA
Organism: Trialeurodes vaporariorum; assembly: GCA_011764245.1. Lineage (NCBI taxonomy): Eukaryota > Metazoa > Arthropoda > Insecta > Hemiptera > Aleyrodidae > Trialeurodes > Trialeurodes vaporariorum. Next base: position 44,366,840 of record VMOF01000379.1, read on the forward strand.
TAGAATCACCTTAACTCTGGACATGCAGGGATTCTACGTAAAACCATACTGACATTCCTATTTATTTAAAAAAAATCGACATTCATATTTTCATCGTTTTACCCATTTGCACGATTTCAACTCTTTGTTTAAACATTCTCTTCTCTGGAATCCTCTTTGCATCGCTATAGCTAAAGATCCGTGACTAAGGAGTTTGCCGAGATATTGGATGGGAGGGAGGGAGGGAGAGATGGAGGGAGGGAGGATGTGATGGGGGAAGAAGGAAAGGGAGAAAGGGAGAACGAAAACAGAAAGAAAATGCTTCAATAATTATGATGTTTAAACACGTCTGATACTGAGTCCGAAGAATAAACAAACAACAAACTGACATTTACACTGCGATGTTGTCACATCTCACGCTCTGAAATGTCCCGGCCTTATAATTTAGAGACGCGGGCCTCGAACTAATTGTCGGACCATAAAAGAATGCACCCGAGAATAATTATAGATACTAAGAGGAGATTGCCGGTAACCTAGTTGTAAACTGAGGCTTCGACAGGGCATCGCATCGCAGCGGGTTTTTTTTTTTTTTTTTTTTTTCTCCAGACTCATCACTTCTCACAACCGATTCAACCGAACAAACTGCTTTGACGCGCGAGTGTTGCGCCGTTGAACGGTTCCAGGATTGTGCGCAGATTGGTATATACTTATGACTGACTGGAGCAAAGTGGGTCTAAACTTAGAAATATCTGGATATTATTACACACATCCGCAGAAAAATATTATTTTCGAAATAATTGGTTCTGAAAAGAAAGTTCTTTTAGACTGGGGCAGTTGCCTAGGGACTGACTTTGGAGTTTTTTTCGAAGCAAATTAACCCTTTCGAACCTAGAAATCATTTTTGTTTCGGGGCGGATTTTTGGCCATCATATAGCTGCGATCTGGGCACAATTTTATCATGTAAAAAAGATGTGAATATTATATTGTAATCTTCTCCATAAGATTCTATGTTATTCAGATGTTCATTGCAATGTACACCAGGTATGAAAAGGTTAATATGAAAGTACTCAGTGACCTAAAAACAAAGATACCTTTAGTTTATAATTAGGTTTCAGTCTTCCGGAAATGCTATTTTGGCCCTAAACCTAAAATAATTGTTTTAAATGGGAATTACGCGTTATAACGTCACAAACACAAACGAATTTTTGCAACATTCAACGAGTGTATGTATCTCCAAAATTGAGAAACTTAAGAAAAACGAAAGGCACCTTCTTTTGTTCTCAGCACATCTGGTACTTTTATTTTCTTCATGAAAAACACACAATTTCAGATCCTTGCAACCACCTACCCCATTACTGGAATTCTCGATAGTTCTTACAGTGGCGAGGCGTGCGATTTGGCAACGTTCCTTTTTCCCATTTAAACACATTAGAAAGGTCGAAATGCCTGGTCATCGCCGATGACTGAAGCGTTCGACTTTTTTGGTGAATTTAAATGGAGAAAATACATTGTCGCCAAATTTCACTCTTCGCCACTGAATCCTTACAATCGTAACGAAATTTCATTTGGAAATACTAGAAATCGTGCTGATCCAATAGGACGTTCTGCATGATAATTCACCAGAACCGCACGCGTACTTCAGCCCATTGCTCGGTGGCTCTTACTTTCCGATTGTTACTTTTTTCTTGTTGGCAATGAAAATTCACAGAGAATGCGACACCTTACATAAGATTCTCCTTTTCTTTCGAGACCTCTGAGGGCCCTCACATCAATACAATACTTTGATGGTGGGAAAATGTAGTTAGGTCTATTTTCGCTATAGTTTTCAAGGCTTTTTAAGGAGACGTTTTTAATATCAATGCCTTGTCTTATGACCTCTCAGTTCAGTAAATAGCTTGGTAATACGCCAAATTGAAAATGTTAATTGTGTCTCATTGACTTAAATGTAAATGTAAACTTTTGGTTGGAAAAAACTGTACTTATACTGACAGTATTTAGGTTCAATAAAAAGTGAAATGTGAAATAAATAATTAACAATGTTAAAAGATTATCCAAATTTTATGCACCTCACTGAGAGAATTGTGCTAATCTCGTACAACCCAGACCAATTCATTGTTACTTCAACCCTTAAAGGACCGGGTTAGTTCAAACGAACTTCACTCTTTCTTTTATATGTATGCATTGGAAAGGTAGGTAACTGTTCGTACTTGAAGGAGCTGGAATTGCCTGTACGACGAATTGAAGGCGCCCGAACAAAACCTTATCTTTTAAGTGTTTTCATCGACAATCGCGTATATCCGGAATGAAGACGTCCCAATGTGAAATAACGTTCACGAAATTTATTCGAAATTGGCTCATTGTTATCTGAAACGTACATTATTTTCACTCGTTTTAAATTTTTATTTTTTAAATCAATTTTCAAAAAAATACTCGAATAACAATCTGCTTTCTTTTGGATATTGAAACTTTTCTGAAGCGTGATGAATGCTTAAGCTACATTTTTATGACTAAAAAAATCAGTGGTGGCTTGTGCTGTTTGGAAACTATTTATTTCTAGCCATTTGAACCCATGTAAAAGTATCAATTTCTCAGGAATTTATTGAATCCCCTGAAAATCGATTCTTTTACGTTGGTTTTAATGGGGGAGAATCCGTTGTTGCCACATTGCACTATCCGCTCCTGGAAAAAAAATCCATTATTCGATTTGGTGTGCGGCGCTTATTCCGCGTGCTGACTGCTCAGCCCAAAGCGACGGATCGAGGTGGAATATATTTTTGCGTCGTCCCGATGTTGCCAGATTCTCGGTTAAACCTCGTATTAACTTAACATAGTGTGTTGTCAGATGTACGGAGGCTTTAGACCGTATAATATATTTCACAGTGGCAGCTCATGCAATGTGGCAACAATGGATTCTCTCTATTTAAACCTATACGTATAAAATACTCGATTTTCAGGGGAATCACTAAATCCTTGAAAAATCGATTCTTTTCCATAGATTCAAATGAGAGAGAATATATTTGCCAAATAGCACGAGCCGCCACTGATATTTTGCATAAGAATCAATGTAAAATATGTAAATTTTAACCTGAAATCTGGCAACTTTGCGTTTACTTAACATTGTTAATATTGGAAATATACATATATACAATAGAGGCATCTAAAGCAAGGGGCCCAAAAATTGCGATACATTGAGACGCCCTCTTTAAATTGTGTGGAAAATAATCGATTTTTAGGCGGTTTGATTTGACAGCAATGAATCGATACTTTTCCATCTATATTCAAATGGGATAAAACATACAGTAAATTGTGTACGAGCCGTCACCACCGTTGCACAGTGTGTAATTTCGGCCCTCTAGCGCCCGAAAACCTCCAAAAAGTATATTGGCTGATCATTGAAAGAAGGTCTGAGATTGACAAATTAGAAGTACAAGGGGCAAGAAAATAGCATCATACATGACCGTAAAGCACCTTTTAAAGGGTGGGAGAGTCCTCAAGTTCATCAAATTTAATGGACACGAATTATACATCAGCCGGCGAATCTCAGAAACGCACGGGAAAAAAACAATAAACAAAGATAGATTCAAATGGAATTTTCGCATGATGTACTCAAAAATACTCGACTTTCCATTGTAATAAAAGAAAGCTGAAAGTCTCTAGTTTCTTTATCTGGAAAGACATTCTGCGAATTTTTTCGATTTAAAAAGTTATGATCATAAACAAGGACGGCATAATTGATCTGTTCTTTCTGCGCATCTCAGAACTGCAAAAAAAAAAATAGTAAGCATCAATAGATTCAGATGGAATTTTCGCATGGTGTATTCAAAAATACTCGATTTTCCTTTGTATCAAAAGAAAGCTGAGACGCTCTGCTTTCTTTATCTGGAAAGACATTCTGCGAATTTTTGCGCTTTTAAAAGTTGTGATCATAAAAAAGAACAGCATAATTGATTGATCTGCAAATCTCAGAAATGCACGGGGGAAAAAACAGAAAAACGTTCTTTTTTATGATCACAACTTTTAAAATCGCAAAAATTCGCAGAATGTCTTCCAGATAATGGAAGTACAGACTTTCAGCTTTCTTTTGATACAATGGAAAGTCGAGTACTTTTGAGTACATCATGCAAAAATTTCATTTGAGTCTACAAGTATCTATGATTATTGTTTATTGTTTTTTTCCCGTGTGTTTCTGAGATTCGCCGGCTGATGTATGATTCGTGTCCACTAAATTTGATGAATTTGAGGACCCCCCCACCCTTTAAAAGGTGCTTTACGGTCATGTATGATGCTATTTTCTTGCTCCATGTACTTCTAATTTGTCAATCTCAGACCTTCTTTCAATGATCAGCCAATATACTTTTTGGTGGTTTTCGGGTGCTAGATTGCCGAAATTACACACTGTGCGTTGGCCTGAAATTATCTTTAAATGTTGCTCTCATTAAACCCGTGTAAAATAATCGATCTTCAGGCACTTCAATTATAAACCCCAAAGAAGCGATACTTTTCCATAGATTCAAATGAGAGATAACATTCAGTCGATAATTCAGGAGCCACCATTGGCCTGAAACTAGCTCTAGCTCTCTAGCTCTCGTTAAACCTGTGGGAAAGAATCGATCTTCAGGTGGTTCAATTAAACCCCAAAGAGTCGATACTTTTCCGTTGATTCAAATTTGAGAAAACATACATTCGATTGCGTTTACGAGCCACCGCTCACCTACCCATCGTAAATCTATCAATCTTGCTCGCCCATTGGTAAAAGTTCTATAGAATTCCTCGAAAGTGTGTGCACATAGAAGATTACAGATACAGCAACATAATCACTAATCAGTGCATACTAGAGTCCCTATATATGAAAGAGTCAAGACACGTGAACAGAAGTGAAGAAGAAGAAGATGTCTGAGGAGCCTGGAGGCGCGCCTCTTGCTTACATTTTTATCCAACGATCTTCCCGCCAAAGATTACTTATACATGTATTCGCGTGTAAGTAATCTTTGTTAGGTCAACCTAACCTCCAATACCCGTTGGCTTCACTACCTGTTTTAAAAGTAATGCGTGAATTTTATTCTGTTCTAAACACAATTTCATCAATTTCTAATTCAAATTTCACCAGTACAAGCTAAAAATGCCGAAAGTTTCCTCAAAGCTGGGCAGCAGTGAAGATGGTTACATGAAGATGTAAACAAGAGGCGCGCCTCCAGGCTTCATAGACCCCTTCTTCTTCTTCACTTTTCAGCAGCCAATCAGAGATGGAACCTCGTATGGCGAGACTCTTTCATATATAGGGACTCTAGTGCATACTGCATATAGATGTACCGCAATACAGAGTGATCTGTAATCTTTTCAGCATTTGCGTTTGCATCGTTTCGGGGAATTATCATTCTACGTTTAGAACTCGGCCATTATTCCTGCTTTGCCAAGTTCCATTTGCAGATGAAATTCTCAGAACGTATCCGTACCGCAACAGACGCTCACGTTCTCTCCAGAGCTGCCGACTTGCGTAGATTTAATAGCATTTTGAAATTCACCAAAGATTCCACCAATTGAGGAAAGATTACAGAGTTTAGTTAAGTGTATGACTGTATAATGCACGAAAATACTAGGGTCTTTTATCTTTTCTCAACCGGTTTAGAGTCGTCGATAACTTTGAACACTTGCGGATATTCTATTTAATTAACGCGTCGTTTCCACCGATTGAGAAAATATTACAGATCAGAGTATTTTCGTGCATTACAGTCATACACTGAATTGTACTATGTAATATTTTCTCAACCGGTAGAATCATCGTTGAATTTAAAATGTCATTAAATCTACGCAAATCGGCAGCTCTGGTTCTCTGGCTGCTCGCGTCCGGTTTTAAATGCGCACCTTGCGTGCCCCTCAATGTTGGCTGGAAAAAAAAAAAAAAAACCAAGATTTTTATCGGCGCATTACAGAGCTCCATGCATTTTCTTTCAACGATAAGTCTGATTTCCGTGGGCGAAAGGTATTTTGCACTTTGTGTATGTTATTGACTATGAGTCACTATGGTTCATTTCGATTCGGGGTTTCAACTTTTAGAATGTTGAATCCAAGCAAGCTTATCCCTTTCCGTCACAGTGTCCATCATAAGGGACGACACTTTACATGGAGCCTTCTGGAAATTTGGAAAAATTGACGCACACATGAAAGCATATGAGAAAAGTTCGTTCAATTTAATGGTATAGGTTTCAGATTACGGTGACACTTCTTTCATAATTCATGACAGAAAGGGTTATATCAAAATTCTTATACTACAGAGCTCCGTGCATTTTATCTCTAAGATGTATCTGGTTTCCGAGAGTGGAAGATATGGTAAAGTCAGTGGCGGATCCTGATTTTTTTCCGGGGGGGGGGAGCACGCCTATATGAAATTTGAAATTTGAATCGTCGCTGGAAACAATGGGATAATGGCTGTTGAAAAAAGGCAAAATTTGAGGCCTCTGGTGGTGGGGTGCCCCTGCTGGCTTCCTTGGATCCGCCACTGGGTACAGTGCACTTTGTATATGTTACAGGACAAACCCGATTTTAGGCCAAACTAGTTCAGCCTAGGCCAAACCGGTTTGGCCTGAGCGAAACAGGCAAAACTAGTTTTGCCTGGGACAAACTAGTTTGGCCTGAAATCCTCCAAGCCAAACCTGTTGGGCCTAGGACGAACTATAGATTGGCCTAAAATTCTCCAGGCCAAACTGATAACGTGCAGGCCAAACTAGTTCGGCCTGAAAATGTTCAGGCCAAACTGATTATGTGCAGGACAAACTAGTTCAGCCGGAAGTGACGGCGGAGGACAAACTAGTTGGGACTAGGACAAAGTAGTTTCGCTTAAAGTTCACATGTTCTTACACTGATAAAGAGAGAATTATTTTTTTAATCTAAGGTGTATTTCGTTTGTGTTAAAGAAACTGCAAACAAACTAGTTTGGCCTAAAATTCTCCAGGCCAAACTAAATCTCCTTCAAAAGAACAGTTGGGCCTAGGCTAAACTAGTTTGGCCTAAAATCGGGTTTGTCCTGTAACATATATAGTATTTACTGAGTAACTATGGTTCATTTTGATTCGGGGTTTTAAATTTTGTTACGTCCCCGTTTCGTTTCCCAAGCATCAATTTTTCCTCACTGTTCGGGGGGGGGGGGGGAGAGAGAGAATATCAACGCACGGCTGCACCGAGAAAAATTTCCGATTGTTCCAATGAATGTTCCGATAGTATGTTCCCGCGCTTTATCTCCCATAGAGACAATCGGAATTCGAGTAGATTCAAGCGTCCAAACTATTGCGACAATATAGGTCTTACTAGTGGCCGGTGGCCGCTTCGCGGCCAAGCGTTCCGTTTCGCGTCTTGCGCGTGATTTGTTTTTTTTTAGCTAAGACTTTGACTCGATATCATCCACTCCCTAACTCCGTTTGCTAATCACCCATCTAATCTTGCTCCGAAGAACGGAATCTAAAAACTTACTCTATTATTCCTGAAATACTGAAGTGTTATTTTCTCAGGTACACGAAAGGTTTAGAAAACAGGAGTCATTATTTGGAGGAGCATAAATAGCATAACCCCCGCCCAAACCCCTTTACATGAAATTTAAACATTTTTTAGGGGTATTCGTTCTCAAGAGGGCCCGATCCAAAACCGCCAATTTTTTTTTTTGGCGCTCATGGAGACGCCGAAACCCCCAGAATCGGCGCATTTGGATGCACCGTATTAGCGCATGTGGATTATACGATTTATAACTGTACAGAGAAAAGAAGGGAAGGAGAGAAAGAGATAGCGATAGTGAGAAACCTGCATTCACAATAAAATGAGAAGTCCTGGTTAAGCAAACAAACGCATGACCGAGATCGCACACCTACGATAACCTTTCGTTGAACTGACATGACAATAAGACATTGCGTTTCAGTGAACATCAAAAATCTATATATGAATGGAAGAGAAACTTTGCGCGGGAAAACTATGCCTTTTTCAAACAGCCCTTTATTAACGACAGTAATTTTTTGAAATAGGTTGGCTCGAAAATTCAGGCAAACTTCGTCTAAGATTTTAGGGTCATTCTTTTAGCGCTTTTTGACTCCTGATTTTGCAGCAAATTGCCGTTTTTGGGCTACTTTTTCAAAAATTCCTTCGTGCATGTTTTAGCGCTTTTGGCTTATCTTTTTTGGGGATTGGCGCTTTTGAAAGGTCGCCCCCCCCCCAATGATGAAATTCCTATTTTTTTGAGTTTTTTTAGACACTTCACGAAGCTCAAGTTTGTATAACCAGTGAACAGTTACTGGCAACCGGTTTTAGCGTACGACGCAACGGGTCCATTGGACCCAGTTCCAGCATCTAAGGGCATCTCAAGTTTACCATAGAGTTTTAGTGTGAAGTCAACGGTTAGTCAAAAATTGCATCAATAATGCACTCATCGGTTGCAATCGGTTGTGACAAAACTCGCATAGCGTTCCCACCCAGCCACTCTCCCGTGACCTCCAATCCCCATGTGTATACCCATCTCTTTCTAGTGTCCTGATTTGTATACACAGGGTCTCGTATTACGGCATGTTAATAGCAAAATCGCATTAAAATTGAGGAATTCATTTCTGCCAAAAAATATTTCACAAAAGATGTCTCTACATACGTTTTTTAAATTAGAGTATAGCAGTACAACATGGGGGTTACGTGAGAGCAAGAGAGACAGTCTATGTTTGGAACGCTCATCACCGGATGACGTCATCACCAAGTCATCACTAAAAGAACCATCTATTTTGAAATAAACGTCGCACTGGCCCACTAATATTACTGCACAGATTAAAAAATAACAGGTATACAATCAAATGAACCATAAAAACTACATACTCAAAGCTCAAGAGATCTATCGAAACTTTGTCTTCTTTTTTTTTTTTTTTTTTATTTAAATCGAGAAAAAACAGACCTTAAAAACATCATAACCTCGCCAAAACGCGAACTGAAACGTAAACAACTCAAATCGCCAACTTAAAAATGAAAAAAATCTGTAACCATATTTTTGGTTCGTTAGTAAGTAGTATTCTTGGATGAATCACTTATACATTTAAAGTAAACGATGCATTTTCAACAGAAAACCAATTATTTACTTAACTCAGTATTCAGTAATATTTGACAGTATATTATTAATGAGAAAAGTATAACCACCGTCTCAACTTATGAATAATAACCCTAATCATTCAGTTTCTTTATAAATTCTCGAAACCTAACTCAAATTTGCTGGGTTATATTCGAGATATTGAATCAATGCACCGATCTCATCAAGTCATCGTTGATTGTACTATTCTGTATATATCTATGCATATGAAACATATGATAAGTATCGAAGCTCTATACATCGCGAAGCGATATAGCAACCTCGTCAAACCATCATCAATCGAAGGCTGTACAGTGCTGCCGTATTTAACATAAAATATTTATACAAATTTTTCATTAAGTTTGAAGTGCCTGGTATATTTCTCAACACAGCTAGCAGCACAGTGACTCTCTCATTGTGTATATCTACGTAAAAATATGGATAAAAAGTCGAAGCTATACATCGATATCATGAAGTCACTATTAAAATGCGTCTACCCGAACGGTTCCTTCCGCGAGTAAAACATATGATGAAGATCGCCATGGTAACGTCAAATCGTGCGATCGAATTAAAAAAAAATTGTCAGAGCATCACGTTTCTCGCTCACACGCGTACAAAATCGTATGCTCTTCCGCACGTATGCATTTAAAAAAGGACTACAAAATCTCGCTTCTCTCTCCCACCCTTACAAAACGAACTGATTCGCATCCTTTTCGCACTCGCACAACTTTTTGAGAGAAAAGTTTTTAGCATTTTAAAAAGGGACGCGGGGCCCGCACGGAAAAACTTATAATTTTCCCGAAGCATTGGAGCCGAGCCCGACCGATCGGTACCAGGCCCCTCCCGAACGGTGCAACGGTTCTCCCGGAACTTAGCTTCATTCTTACAAATATAATATAGGATGATTGAAATAAGGGGAAAAACAACTATGGTTCTATTCTTATAGTTTTAACAGCCACTTGTTTCTCAGTGTGAAATTATTGAATTTTCCTCGTAAAGTATGTCTGGTTTCTGTGGGAGTAAGGCTCCAATAAGTAATAGCGCATTTCTGGTCGAAGTGACTGTCGCTGGTTCGGATTTTCAACTTTTGTTGCACTGTGTTTAGTTTCTCATTCACCAATTTCGCCTTAATGTTGCAAGCGAAAAAGAGAGATTTTAATCGACGCACTGCAGAGATTCTTGAATTTTCCTTGACTTTGTCTGGTCTCCGTAGGTATACTTAAGAAAGGTTCCACTAAGAAATGGTGCGTTTTGGGTCGTATATTGACTGAATCACCGATTCTTTTTGGTTCGGGATAATCTTTGAAGGTCATCGATGTTGACGAAAGTCACCACCAATCATACATTATACCAATTTCATGTTTTGTGTCATGGAATGATTTTGAAAGATTTGACGCTGAATCAACTTGAGTATATAAGTATATGTACACGGAAAAAAAAGATTAGTGAAAATAACCATACAAATACCTGATTTTGGCACCTGCTAGATGTTATGGTAAACTTGACCAGAAGTATGGTACATTTACCGATACTTTGAGTAAATTCGACATGCAATCAGGTAACATCACCTAGTACCTAGTCAAAACATAGTATACTTCTGGTTAACATTACCATAACATCTAGTAGGTGCCAAAATCAGGTATCCGTATGGTTATTTTCACCGTAGTTTTTTTTCCGTGTAATGGGTCAATGGTGGTAGCTTGTCAGTATAGTGATAACCAAACCAATAGTTGACAGAGATGAATCCAGTGGCGGCTCGTGCAATTTGACAACAATGTTTTCCCCATTTGATCCTATGCAAAAAAATCGATTCAACGGCGAAGCAGCGTTTCATTAGCATTCGATTATTCTGCATAGATTCAAATGGAGGAAAAACATTGTTGCCAAATTGTACGATTCACTACTAGATTCATCTCTAAAATAAACCATCTTCGCACGCGTTTGGCTGATTTTTTTCATTCTTTGTTGCTCAAATGAAAATATCCGGGACGCGATTTATGATATGCGCATTTTTTCTCTCTCCATGAATCAAAAAATCAGTAGGCTATTCAAAGCGTGATTTCTTTTCTATGAAGTTGTACATTTACCTATTGCTCACGGCATGAACGCGCCATGAATCCGATCTGAACATGAAAGAAGCATAGACAGCGGGGGCTCAGACCACAAACCACTGCCGACTCCGATAAAGAGAAAATCTCGGATTTAAATCTGAATTCATAAACGATAGAAGTTGGCATGTGTTTGAATATGAGAGGCACTTTTCTATACCTGTAGAAACTTCATTTCGAAGCATCTCTTTTTCCGATCAACCAAAGCAGCTAGTGGTCAAAGAGCGATTGATATCCATCGGTATCCATCGAACGATATTTCGATATTTTCTAAACCTTTCGATACATCGAATTTAGACAAAACTAATGCTTGATCGTTCGGCACCCGATTTTGATGACAGTTTTCTATCTACAGATTTTGCAATTTTGAAGGTAGATCGCTGTGGAAAGTAACGGGGTAACAATGGGGCTCTATACAACCTTTTGCTAAAGGTGATTGAAGAGTTAATTTCTACTACATAAAGCCTATAAAAATGACGATGAATATACTAAAAAATCAGAAAAATTACTCTCAGAATCGAGCTTCATGGCGGAGCTACGCAGTTATCATGTGAGATTCCTATCTAAAGTGAGACATGTCTCTGTGTTTCCATAGAGAAAGTGACATAATAGACAGGCATCTACCATGATACCTGCGTTGAAACACCATTACAAAATTGTCGTTATAGCAGTGATGTGGGTTTATTACTGAATTTTAGACTTTTTTAGTGTGATTTTCGTGATTTTCGCTGGTCTTCGTATGAGGTATAAACTATTCATTTGCTTTTATAGCAAAAGTTTGCAAGAGCCCCATTTAAATGGTCACTTTATCTCAGGATTGCAATCCGAGCAGTGCTAAACCATAGGCAGATCAAGGAATGAGTCTTTCTTCCTCTCCTTCCATTTGCACCTGTGTGTTTGAAAAGGACGGATGTAGGACCTAAGGGTCCCCTATATGCTTATTCTTTTCCAACATAACCGCGCGAAGCGTCCAATCTTGCAAAGGTTATTTACAGATGCGAGTATGTTTTCGTGCAATACAGTCATAAACTGAACTGTGTAATCTTTGTGTCAATCTTCAGCATCATCGATTAATAAATAAATGACATATTCAATGTACGCAAACCGGCAATTTGTTTCGAATCTAGGAATTTAACTTCTCTCTCTCTTTCTCTCTCTCTCTTTTCTCTCTCTCTCTCTCTCTCTCTCTCCCTCCCTTCACCGTTCTCTATCTATTTCTCTTTCTCTCTCTTTTTCCATCCATGTGAACTCACGTGTTAAAAACGAATCAAAGAAGAGGCCATCACTTCTATGTGAATTGAGCCCTTATATCTCCGTCCTTTCCTGCCACATATATGGGTTCAAAAGGAGAGAGAGAGAGAGAGAGAGAGAGAGAGAGAGAGAGAGAGAGAGAGAGAGAGAGAGAGAGAGAGAGAGAGAGAGAGAGAGAGAGAGAGAGAGACAGCGACAAAATCCTGGATCCACCTTCTAGTTGCGATCGCAACATCGCTTAGCGGCGCGCCGTCTATCAATCATGATGAAATATTCCGCCGATACATAGAATCAGATACATCCTATTTTAGCACTATCTGCTTATGCAGTTTATGACCATTAAAAATTCCTTGCACATGTTTGCCCATATTTGAATTTGCATAGAGCCAGTATGCGCTGGGCTCTGGTTTGGCTTGCTCGCTTTGCAACATTAGCATCTAACTATATGACACCCCCGTAACCCCCCCCCCCACATTTACTCCGAGCGATACTTTGCAAGAATCTAGGCGCGCCTCCCATGATTTTCGTCGTACTCTGACCTAATAAAAATGGGAATCCTCAATTGGAACCGACCTTTGCGAGTGTCAGTGGCCTCGCGACCTCACAACACCTTTAAAAGATATCTACCTAAGGTAAAAGTGTATATTTGGCGGTGATGTAATTAAAAAAAAGAGTATTTTGTAAGATTGTATGTCCATCCGCGCTCGGACACGAATACGCTACGGCTCGCGTAGTCTCGCTATTCCTTCCTACTGTATGAGCATCATTAATTAACTGATTAATTAGGTAATTAACTATGCAAAATGTATTCATCAAGTGCGCTCTCCGCAGTCTTGCGAGATAAAGCAAAGTAATGAGTTAATCCATTCACTTCGACGACTTGACTTGACTTGACTTGCGACTTGACTTGACAGTGACTTGAGCAAGAGGAGAGGCGAGACTTGATTTTTAACCAGAGCTGCCGTTTTGTGTATATTTAATGACATTTTTCAATTTACCGATGATACTGCCGGTTGAGAGAAAATTACACATTTAAGTTCAATTTATGACTGTAATTCTCGAAAATATACTGCGATCTGTCATCTTTGCTCAATCGGTAGAATCGCCGTTAAATTATCAAAATAACCGCAAGTTTTATTAAAGTCTGTGATGACTCCACCGGTTGAGAAAAGATTACAGATCAGAGTAAGTCAGTATTTTCGTACTTTAATAGTCATAAAACCATAAAGCGTACTTTAATAGCCGTTTTGTGTATATTTAATGAAATTTTTCAATTTACCGATGATACTGCCGGTTGAGAGAAAATTACACATTTAAGTTCAATTTATGACTGTAATTCTCGAAAATATACTGCGATCTGTCATCTTTGCTCAATCGGTGGAATCGCCGTTAAATTATCAAAATAACCGCAAGTTTTATTAAAGTCTCTGATGACTCCACCAGTTGAGAAAAGATTACAGATCAGAGTAAGTCAGTATTTTCGTACTTTAATAGTCATAAAACCATAAAGCGTACTTTAATAGCCGTTTTGTGTATATTTAATGAAATTTTTCAATTTACCGATGATACTGCCGGTTGAGAGAAAATTACACATTTAAGTTCAATTTATGACTGTAATTCTCGAAAATATACTGCGATCTGTCATCTTTGCTCAATCGGTGGAATCGCCGTTAAATTATCAAAATAACCGCAAGTTTTATTAAAGTCTCTGATGACTCCACCAGTTGAGAAAAGATTACAGATCAGAGTAAGTCAGTATTTTCGTACTTTAATAGTCATAAAACCATAAAGCGTACTTTAATAGCCGTTTTGTGTATATTTAATGAAATTTTTCAATTTACCGATGATACTGCCGGTTGAGAGAAAATTACACATTTAAGTTCAATTTATGACTGTAATTCTCGAAAATATATACTGTGATCTGTCATCTTTGCTCAATCGGTGGAATCGCCGTTAAATTATTAAAATAACCGCAAGTTTTAAATTAATTTAAGTCTGTGATGACTCCACCGGTTGAGAAAAGATTACAGATCAGAGTAAGTATTTTCGTACTTTAATTGTCGCATAAACTGAACTGAACTTTGTAATCTTTTCTCAACCGGTGGAATCATTGATGCATCGAAAAATGCCATGAAATATGCGCAAAATAGCACAATTTTAACCTTTGGCGCGCACGCATGTGCATATTCCAATGGAGTAATTGTTTTATCATTGAACCAGTTGAAATCATTGGACGAATGTTGAATGGACTAGTGAGCTAGAGTTGGATAAATGGTCATATATTTGCTCCTGAAGCGCAACGGAAAGAAATTCTCTATCCTTCTCTTTCTTCCATTGAAACACGTTTTTTAGACAAGGATGGACAAGGGGATAAATCCCCCTCTTTCTCTCTATCTTTTTTCAACTTATGTATTCAAAAGGAAAGAGAGAGAGAGAGTTAGAAGAGATCCTAGTTGCGCCATTGGATTGCTTTATCTACGATTACTTTTTAAAAGTAATCGAGATCGATTTTAGCGGTAATTGCAATCTTACCACTTTAAATTAAACCAATGTGTTTAGGTAAAGATTTATGAAGATTGATTTTTAAGACTCAAAAGTAGGTCTGTCGCGTAGTTTTGCAACTGTGATGGCGCATTGGTTCTAACGCAATTTTATTTTAATCGAAAATCACGATGCACACATCAGAAACTTTCAAAATCCGCACGTTAATTTAGGAAATCACATTAGAGAATCGTCCAACGAGCAGTACATTTATCTATAGAGTGGCATCCTCAATTCTCCGTTTCGTATAATTTACTCTCCCCTTACTTTTCTCGAAGTCTCCAAAATGCACGGGATAAAAAGTTGGGACAGCTATCTCACGAAAGTTTAGGTTTAATTGTACCAGCAGTACCTCGGAGGAAATATTGTCAACTTTTGGGAAAATGTCACCAACAACTTTTGGGAAAATGCCACCAATAGGAGAAATTCAGACTGAAAGTTGGATAAGTCTCCAAAATTGTCAAATACTTTCCCAACTTTTGGTCTAAATTTCCCCCAAAGTTATCTCTGTACTCTCCCCAACTATTGCCGGTACAATAGAGCGTAAACTTTGAGGAAACAGCAAGCAACCTTTTTTTTCCCGCGTAATTTAAATCGACACTCCTTAAAGTTGAAAAGACAATTATCCAACAACTGTGAACACCGCCCTAACTTGGTCGACTCGCACGAACTCTGATTCAAACACACACACAGTTGAAACTTTGATCCAGTTCGATATAACCCGGCCTTTGACACTTCGCGACGCGACACCTCCAGGCTAAAACGCATATCCAATTTCAACGTGGGATATCCAGCCCTGACTGACTGACACCCAAAGCCAACTGTTTCTCCCTTTTCATTTTTGCCCACGCATTTTTTCTAGCCAACTTACACTTTGCGCGTGCTCGAATTCCGTTGCACTCTCGATCTTTTTAATCTAATTCCAATGCACAATGTCTAATTCTATAGATACTGCTTCTATAGCCACAGTGTGTTCCAAAAGTATTCAATTTTCTCTCTTATCAAATCAAAATAACTTGTCTGATACCTGACGCACTATGACTTTGAAACATTCTTCAATAAAAAGCGACACGTTTCAAATTCATTTCCATTCAATTCCATCGTATGCACCATGAGAAACAACATTGGAAAATTCCAAAGATTATTGGTATGAGTTCCGGCCTCCCACTTCTGAAACGAGTTGAAGCAAAACTTAAAGTTGGAAGACAAATAAACCAATTTCCACTGATTGCGAATTAATTCTGAACTTTTGATTTAAGGTTTCAAAAAGTGAGGCAAACAAACCAGAATCAGATCACATGTAATAGTCCCTCTATCGATCATTTCCCCCCATTTAAACACATTAAAAAGGTCGGAATGCCTAGTCATCGCCGATGACTGGACCGTTCAACTCTTTTGGTGAATTTAAATGGAGAAAATACATTATTGTTCCAAAGTTCACGCTTCGTCACTGGTTTTTTTCATTAATCGCTCTGTAGCAAAAGTTTAGAAAATACCCATTCTATAAGCTTTCCTGTGATTTTTAAGGTGATTATTCAGCGTTTAGCACCGATCTCTGCCACCAGAGCGCTACCGTTCAATAAATGTCAAATTACAGGCCGAAAGTAATGGGGCTATTGCACACTTTTGCTATGAGCAATTTAAAAGTCGATTAAGGCGTAAAAACCTCAAAAAATAACGATGGTGGCACTAAAAACTTCCAAAATCCACTCCTAAACTCAATAAACGCAGTTATTTGCACGAGCGTAATGGTGGCCGAAGGCACTAACAATGGGAGATTCCCATCTAACAATTCTGAAACTCCATCAAGATGTGACCAATTAGAGACTACTTTCATTTGACACCGGTGTCACTTGGTGTTGCGGTACCATTCATCGGATGTGGATCATCACTCTGATGACTAATTACTCTGTGAATCATCCTTGTCAGCATAGAAAGAGTGACGAAATTAAGATAGGAATCTCCCATTGTTAGTGCCTTCGGCCACCATTACGCTCGTGCAAATAACTGCGTTTATTGAGTTTAGGAGTGGATTGTGGAAGTTTTTAGTGGTGCCATCGTTATTTTTAGAGGTTTTTACGCCATAATCGACTATTAAATCGCTTATAGCAAAAGTGTGCAATAGCCCCATTTGTATTTAAGAAAACGGAGTGTCAGTCACTGGATAATCATCTGGAGAACGTCTCTGCAAAATATCTTGTCAATAACTTCAAAAATAAGGCTGAAAGAACCAAAAAATGAATTATCTCATTTCGATAGAAGAATCGATTGCCATATTCCATTTTTTGATATAGCTTGTCCCAGAAAATATTGGATTTGACACCTCTATGGTTTTCGTGAAAATATCAGCTTCTTACAACTCCTAACCAATCAGGTTGCTCTATCTGAGGATGGAAGGTGACGTTTTCATTCAAACCTACAGTTGTCAAGTCCAATTTTTTGGACTGCCTATACTTTCAACCTTATTTTTGAAGTTATTAACGAGATATTTTGCAGAGATGTTCTTCAGATGATTATCTAGTCACTGACTTTTCCGCTCTCTTAAATGTAAATTACTTACGGTCTGTAATTCGACATAAATCAAACGATAGGGCTCTGGTGGTAGAAATCGGCACTAAACACTGAAGAATCATCTTAAGCAAGAAGCTCTATTAAGGACGTTGGCTTAATGTAAATCCTTATTAAACACACAGTATATTCATATATATCTGAGTCTAATGTTTTGTTTCTTTTTTTCCTGTTCACAGAGTCCAGATACGTGCAATGTGTGCCAAGTTTGCGGCGGGTACCAGCTCTTGCCGTGCGCCCTCTGCAGCGGGAGCAAGAAAAGTGTTCACCGCAACCAGTTCACCGCCGAGCTGGTCTCCCTCAAATGCGTCTACTGTGATGAAGTGGGTCTCGTCAAGTGCTACGCCTGTACCATCTGAAATGGGTATCCTCTCCTCTCTTTCCATCTGTCTCGTTTCTCCCATTTGAATGTACAAGTAGAAAAGAGATAGAAAGACGGAGTTTTAACCCCCTGTGTTTACCCTCGTCTAACACATGTGTTTCAATGGAAGAAAGAGAGGGATAGAGAATCAGTGATAGTTCAACCAAGGTCTCTTCTATCTCTCTCTCTCATTTCCCCTTTGAAGGTACAAGTTGAAAAAGGATAGAAAGACGGAGTTTTAACCCCCTTTCTCTATCCTCGTCTAACACATGTGTTTCAATGGAAGAAAAAGAGGGATAGAGAATCAGTGATTAGTTCAACCAAGGTCTCTTCTATCTCTCTCTCATTTCCCCCTTTGAATGTACAAGTTGAAAAAAGATAGGAAGACGGAGTTTTATCCACCTTTGTATATATCCTCGTCCAACATATATGTTTCAATGGGGGAAAGAGAGGGATAGAGAATCAGTGGCGCAGCCAGCATATCTTCCACCTCACTCATTTCCCTATTTGAATGTACAGTCGGGGACCAAAAGAATGTCAGACGTGCTCCTTGAAGTAGGCTACCAACAATACTCATCTCAATGAATTTAAGCATCGCAGGTGGCCTACCTCAAGGAGTCGCCCGACATTCTCTTTGTCCCCGACTGTATTAATAGAAAAAGGATAGGAAGAGGGAGTTTCAAACCCTTTGTCTATCCTCGTCTAACATACGTGTTTCAATGGAAGAAAAAGAGAGTGCGCCGGTGCCTTTCGTATATCGTATCCACCATCCACCATGGCAGCTCTATATATCTATCGCTCCTCCAGTCATCGCACTGTAGTCTGAGATCTTTAAAAAGTGGCCAAAAAATCACGCAGTTTATTTCTCATTGATTTATCATTTATAAACTTTCAAGACCGATTTCAATCACAGATAACTTTTAAACAGTTAATATCAACCTAGAAATTCGTCACTGGAAAGTTTTAGATGTTGCTCTAAAAGTTGAAAAAGATGATTTTTGATTACTTTTGTTTTTTTTTTTTTGTTTTTTGTTTTTTGTTTTTGTTTTTACTGATTTTTGGCCAATTTTTTTTTTCGATACTCGCCAGTGTGATCAGACGGACGCCGCACAGTGACTCGAAAAGAATGGAATTTATTTTTTGGACATAATTTCACGAATTAGATTATGAACAATTATGAACAATAAAGAATTAGAGCACTTAAACATGAGTGAAATCGTTCATGCTATACCTTATTAAAATGATCCATTAGTCCATTAACATGATTTTTCCGAGAAATTATCAACGCACTAAAATGTTTTTAATGAAAAAAAAAAAAAAAAAAAACAAAAAATAAACTTTTCGTGTCCAGAAAAAATGTATTTTTCGAACCAGTGTGCGCCGGGCCAACCGATCTAATCTAAGATCTAATCAAAAATACCCTGACGTTTTTTTTTTTTAACTTATATGATTTTGTCTGATTAATTTTTTTCCGTCAACAGACATTAAAATCTGTCAATACCTTCAAATTAAATGGCTGAACATTCAAACAGTCCACTATTGCTGTATTTTGTAGAGATGCGCAGTGTCCAATATGCGCACCTGCTCCTGAAAATATAACAAACCTCTTTGTACGCCTGACACGGGATAGGCCCATGATCCGCAGTCAAATATTACACTCTGCTATCTACAAATTTAATGTGTGCAAATATCATTAATGTTCAAAGTGAAAATAATCATTATATCAAAGTCACTAGATGGGTCTTTTGCAAACTTTTGCTGCAGCATTATGGAGGGTTGATTCTGCTATGAAATAGCATGCAAATTTCCTCAAAAGCGTCGGAAAGTCTCATAATTCACAAACAAACTCAATAAATGCATTCAATGGTAGCGTTCAAATGAGCAAGATACAGAGTGGGGGAGTTCTATCTAATTGCAACTTTCTCTATGATTAAATCACTTTTCTTATCATAGAAAATTGCGATGTGCATGGGCGGAGCTAGCAATTTGGCAACTGTGGATTCTATCCATTTGAATGTATGAGAAACAATCGATTCTTGAGGGGGCCATGGCCCAATTTCTAATCGATTGTTTTCCATACATTGAAATGGGAAGAATCCGCAGTTGCCTAATTTGCGATTGTACTATGACTTTCAAAAGGAAGTATCCTGGTCAAAATTCTCATTGTTAGACTTTCCTGCTGCTTTTAATATAATTTATGATTTTTCGAAACGTACTCTAAAATGGGCATTCTTGTTTTTTCCTCGAACTCTTGAAAGTCACAAAATTGCTCAAAGCTTACCGATATTTGAAGGAGTGAATTTCGACCAGGGAACTTCCTTTTGAAAGTCATAGTCCAAGGAAACCATAACGCTGAGGCAAAAGTTTGCAACAGTAACCCATTGCTCCGTAAACGATCGGTCTTTTACTAAATTAACACTAAGTAAAATTTGCTGCTTTTTATCATAGAGTGTAAAAAAAAAGTTCACTCCACGAAGAACTGAATACGGGAACTACATATTTGTCAAAGTTGACACTAGTGACACTAGCGTTAAAGTGAATTGAATAAAATTACATTGATTTAAAACCATTTAAAGCCGGCATCACTTTTATAAACCCCTCTCACTAATTATTTATACATTTCAATAAATATAGCATGAGCTTTTCTCGTTTAGTTTTGATGTGCATAGTGATTTTTTTAAAAATATACATTTGAAACCATGTTAATTTGGTGGTACAAATTTGTACCGTTAGGATATAAAGGGTTAATTATTGGCTTCACTCTAACGATTTTCATGTCTTAACGACATAGTGTGTCCGGCTGCAGTTATGAACGTAAAACCAGGTTTTCTCATCATAAGATACCTCTTTCTCACCCCTCTCGCCGCGTTTCCCCTGTTTTTTGACCCGCTGATTTCAAATTTGGCGTTAGTTTTAACTCAAAACTCATAATTTTTCCAGAATTTCAAATTTTTTGCTAAGAAGACTTAATTTCGATTTTACGTAAAATCTAGGCCAGTTTAATGAAATCTGATAGCATTTTTGAAATCAGCGTCTCAAAATATTTATGATAGCGATGATGAAGTGAAATTGTAGGCGTAGAATTATTCTAAAACGCCAAAAATTAGTAAAATTAACACCGATGGATGGTGAATGTCGCGGACACAGTATGTCATTTTCGATGCTTACTTCACTCTAACGCTTTAGTGTTAAAATTTGGCCCTGCTATCGTATTCACGTATTCATTCCTTATTGTAGTTGGACTTTTTTTACAGTGTAAATTTGGCAGCATATAGCTCTTACGAAATTTACCCCCTTCTGTTCCATTCTATACCGATAGTTTATTATGTTCGACTCGTCAAAATATTTTGTACTTGACGTCAAGTCATCGGTGAACAGGAGGACGGAACTTAAGAGTCACGTGACATAGGCGTGCTAGAGAAAAGAAATCGGGGCAACAAAACTGATTGTGAGTTTGGAACAGTCGCAGGAACCTCCGAACCGATTCGACCACAGGTCCCCCGGACCGGACCGGTATGCGCGCGCACCTTAATATACCTCTCGCTCGAGGGGCCTCCAAACTAACATTCGACAAAGCGGAATAAATGAATTTGTAGCTAATTTTATATCTGTTTGTATTGTTATTGAAAAAATGGTATGGGTGTGGTCACGCAAAGATTACGTAAGTTTCTCTTTTCTTTTCTTTCATTCATTCATTCATTTATGATGTGTGTGTTTGTTCGTGGATGGGATCCAAATCGTGCGTAAGCCATGAAACAGGGCGCATTTGAACAACGAATATCTTGAGCGGTTCTTTGTTTGAAAACGTCACTTGAGGCGCGGTTTGCAATAGATTGATTTAGTGATGACGCACAGTGGCAGTGGCGTCGCCTGCAATCTGGCAACGCTGAATGCATTTTGTCTATCTAAACCGATGAAAAATTTCGATTCGAAGGAACCTCCGACAGTTCGACCTTTTTTACGGGTTTAAATGGACGAAATACAATGTTGCCGAACTGCATACACGGAAAAAAATCAGTGGTAAAATTAACCATAACATAGTTGATTTTGGCACCTCCTACAAAGTATGGTAAATTTCACGTGATGTTTGGTATGATGAAGCACACTACTAGTTTAATATAACGCGCAGATGGATGCGTTGACCAAAAGTGTACCTCATCATGCCAAACATCAGGTGAAATTTACCATACTTTGTAGGAGGTGCCAAAATCAACTATGCTATGGTTAATTTTACCACTGATTTTTTTCCGTGTACTAAAGGATACGCCTCTGAACAGTGGATAGATTTTTATGATTAAAAATGGAGATAATGGAGCTTTTGCAAACTATAGCTACAAGCAGCGGTGGATTTTCCACTGCGCAAAATATGCAACTGCGCAGAAAAAGAAGACTACGACAAGGCAAAAGGATAATTAATAACAATTTTGATGATGAAACAGTTTAGAACTAAGTTTTTAATGGATTTTTTTTTTTTTTTTTTTTTTTTTTTTTTTTTTTTTTTTTTTTTTTAAATGTATATTTTACATAGGGGACCTCCGAACCCCCTTCTTTATAGAGATGTGCCCCCAGACCTCTCAGGCATCCTACTCTTCTTCTAGGGGGCTTCAAATTCAAGATTGCGTAGAGCCTGAAGAGATGTAAATCCTGTAGCGGCTCGTGCAATCTGGCAACAGTGCTATTTTGCCATTTAAATCTGTGCTAAAAGATCGATTCTAGGTGAGGCACAGCGCCTCACCAAAGAATCGATTATTTTACATAGGTTTAAATGGAGGGAGTCCATTGTTGCCACATTGCACGAGCCGCTACTGTGTAAATCCGCTCCTGGCTACAAGCTTATTATTAGTCGATTAGCTTATTATAACCCTGCAAAAATGACGACATGTTCCACTAAAGAATCACGAAATCCACAACCAAACTCATAAAATGCTTTCTAACGCGGGATCGTAGTGGCGGTGATACCCGCTTTAAATCATATGACCATTGTATGCTTCTTCTTTTTATGAGGTTTCGAGAGACACCTCGTGAGGATTTGGAGCTTAGTGAGATAGGGAAACTCAATGTGAAAGGTTGCTAGTTCCGCCATCACAATCTCGCGTTTGATAGCATTTTAGTAGATTAGGAGAAGATTTTGTGATTTTTAGTGTGATTATTGTAATTTTTGCAGAGTTTTACATCCGAATCAATTAATAATACATCTGTAGCAAAAGTTTGCAACAGCTCCATTAACGACAAATATAGTATGTTGACTAAAAATTGAGTTGAAGTTATTGATTTTGCAACTTATGTTGAGTCAGTTATAACATGTTTAGGTATGTGAGCATATGTCAACACTTGAACGTTTCTGAAACGAGGAAGATATGAGCTTTTCTGTTCGGAAAATGTCACGTTTCGAGATGAAACTTATTTGCTATCAAAAAGAGCCTTATATCTTTAAGTAGAGGTAATTTCCACTTTGATTTCTCATTGTTTCATGTGTAATCTTTGTATGAACACAGGCCCATCGATACCTTTTCGTTTTTGAAGATTTTATGTGACCTCTGTTTTATTTTTGTAATTTTAGGAAATTATAATTGTTTTAATTTTTAATTATGGAAAGTATTTTGTTATGAATACAATCTCTTCCAATGCTGCAATAAAAAATTGAGTCATTATTACTTATACCCATGCTCTTTTATTATTATTATTATTATTATTATTTATTTTTTTTTTTTAATTTTTTTTTTTTTTATTTATTTTTTTTTTTTTGCGTTTGTAACAAAACCTATTTTCGGAGAGAAAACATTGGCTTTCAGCAATGTTGAAAATACCTACCATTACAGAAAACCACAACCATCAGAACGAAAATCCCATGAGAGCCAATGGAAACAAGATTTTGAATTTACCAGCACAAACTGGCTACTACTTTTCGAGGTTATATTTACAATCAGGGTTGACACACAGACCAATCACAGCCCAGAGGGTTCTCGAATGCCGAAGATTTCTGGAAATGAGCTCAACTTCCCGGAGGTATCTCAAGTAAAATATGTTTCGAAAAGAATACAAGTTACCGTTCTAATTATTGTATTCTGTGGTAAAATCTTACAGAAAAACGTAAACTGGTTTTACTCCTTATTCTAACCTCAGGCGAATAATATTATTTATTATAATATTGTATTCGATAAAACTCAGGTATTTCATTTTTTAAAGCGCGAGTATTCGATAGCTTTGAGTTATTTCGATGTACGTAAGACATTCGATAAATATCGGTTATCCGATGTAGATCGATCAAATGTAATTAAGAAGAAATTACATAATAATCGCCGTGATTATGAACCAGTGCAGTACGGCGACTAGCTCGTGAAATTTAGCAACAGTGTCCTCATCCCATTTAAACCAATGTAAAACAATCGATTCTCCAGGAGGCTGTCGGCCTCCTCAAGAATCGATTCTTTTACCTAAGTTTAAGTTGAAAAATTGCACGGTTGCCAAATCACATGAGCCGCCACTGTTATGAACGCCACCGCGCCGTTCACGGATTTCTTCATACCCATTGCACCAAAAGAACAGATTAGAACTTCATCGAGAGGACATAGAAAAAACATAACTTTGATAATAATTTTATTAAAAAAAAAAAAAAAAACATAACTCAGTTTCAAAAGACGTACTTAAATGGTGAAATTATTAAGAAGATATAACTAAGTCATATATAGTTAATAACTCATTAACTCGCCAGATCTAGACAAAGGGGTCCGAGATGAACAATCAATAAAAATTTTCGAGAGACGAATTTTGGCAAAAATTAAAATGCTTGATAAATTTTGTAAAAAAAAAACCTTTTAATTACTTTGTTTTTTTACTTTTTCTTCAAAATCGGGCAGTTGCAAGGATCTGAAATTTTGTGTTTTTTATAAAGAAACTGATAGTGCTAGATGAGCTGAGAACAATGGTGCCTTGGGTTTTTTCCTAAGTGTTCCGGTTTTGGAGATACACATGTGTAAAATTGTAAAAAATCGTGTGCATATAGTGACGTCACCACGCGGAATTCCCATTTAAAACAATGTATTTTGGGCCAAATTCTCATCTCCGGAACAATGGGACTTAATAAGAAACCAAAGGCATCTTTGTTCTCAGCTCATCAAGTACTTTCATTTTCTTTATAAAAAAAAAAAAAAAAACACAACATTTCAAACCCTTGCAACTGCCCCATTATTAGTAAATTCAATATTGGAGTCAGTTGTGTCGTGACCACTGACCAGTGATGGGCAAAACTCATTTTTTGAAAAACC
Source organism: Trialeurodes vaporariorum (assembly GCA_011764245.1). NCBI lineage: Eukaryota > Metazoa > Arthropoda > Insecta > Hemiptera > Aleyrodidae > Trialeurodes > Trialeurodes vaporariorum. The sequence continues at coordinate 44,391,995 of VMOF01000379.1, forward strand.
ATGATTAATGTTAATTAAACTAAAAACTAAAACTATTCGCAGTTTTCTCATGTAATTATATTATTAGTAAATCAAAGTTTTAACATTACCAGTCATTCATCTCATGACAGATTATTATGCTGATAATGTCATAACTTCGATTTACTAATAGGAATAACATGAGAATCAGTGGTGGCTCGTGCACTTTGGCAACCATGCTTTTTTGCCATTTAAATCTACGCAAAAGTATCGATATGTTGAGGGTGCATTGCACCTCCTGAAGATCGATTGTTTTACATTTGTTTAAATGGAGAGAATACGTTGTTGTCACATTGCACGAGCCGCTACTAATGAGAATAATGCGAATAAATTTAGTTAATTATATTCACGGTTATTCAAAAAATTGTTCTTGTCCATCACCGTGTCGTGCAATCTAAATAAAAATCCATGTATATGCTGATGTGGGGTGGGGGGGGGGGGGATGGAAAAAACGAATATTTGGCATCAGAGTTTTGCGATCGATTTATATCGAGTGTCGAATGGGCAAGGACCTCTGGAAGGGCCCTACGCTTGTCTCTCTGGACACGGTCAAATTCAGATTGAAACAGGAGGAAAAATTGTCTCTTAGATACTCAGCTTTGTTCTCGAATTCGATCGAATTGATCGCCAGAGGGTACGGGAACCTGTTGAGTTTGGTCGACATTGACATCTTCCTGAAGAGCTCCTTGGTCCTGACCAATTTCAACGGAACGTCCTTCGCTCGCCGCTGACCGCCGGTTATGAACCCTCCCAGTCGACTGTTCCTAAGTTTCCTCAGAACATGCTTGATGACCACTTTCCACCAACGTTTGGCATCGTTCAAGTACAAGAAAGTCGGCGTTGCCCAAGCCGCTGTTGAAGAGACAGCCGTCGTCAGCTCGCCGTCGCTCTGCGTAAAAGCGTATGCGTTCGAATGCGAGGAATATCGCTCACAGATCGTCTCCTTGCCCTGCACAGGTAAGATCAGGATTAGAGAGGGAAAATTTCCAATGTGCTGAAAATGTATAAGTCTGTTGCGAAATTTCACTGAAAAAAGTTTCGTTTATTCCAGAGATTTACTGCTAAAGAGATATGGCAGAATTGCTCAAAACTGTTAATCGACTCCTACGAAGTATGCAAACTGGCATACGATCTGGGGGACCATTTATAGGCGATTTTCTGCGACCTTTCTGTATGTAACCAAAGTGCGTTCGGCTGCCAGTAAATGACTTTTGATTAAAGTTTTAGTGGTTCTTTTAGTGGTTAAATTTTTCTCTTGACATTTTCCATTTTTTCAACGCGTTTGTAAAGTAAAAAAATTCAGAAAAGTGTGTGCCTTGAATTTATTTCCAGTAACAGCAATAACAGCAATGTTTACGAAACATGGTCCATCAGGTGGTACGCCGTATTGTTTCACGGCCTATTTGAAGGCGTTTTTTACGAAATGTCGATTAACGGTTTTCTAACATGGCGGGGATAGGACTTGCAGTATCTCCTTGGCTTAGTAATCTCTGGTTTATTCACAGAAAAAAGACTGGTAGAATTTACCATCTGCATATAGCTGATTTTTAAAGTCTGCTATCAAATACGGTCAATTTCACCAGATTATGGTAAAATGTACCAACATATTACGTTAATTTACCAAAAGTTACGTTGTATTTACCATATTATGGTGAAATTTACCATACTTGCTAGCTGACGCCAACATCAGCTACCTATGCAGATGGTAAATTCTACCAGTCTTTTTTTCCGTGTTCGTATAGAGGGCGCACTATGTTCCAGTGGAGTAGCGTGATATTTGACAACGTTGAAGTTCGTCCTTTTAAACCCATAAAAAAAATCGAACTATTGGGAGTTCGGCTGCTTCCATCGCTAAACAATACTTGACACAAATTTTGATAACTTTGGAGCACGATAAAATAGCAATGAACAGTTTTGCATTCGACCTTTCACATGAATTTAAATGGACCCAATGCAATGTTGCCTAATGGGACAGTTGCAAGGTTCCGAAATGTTTTGTTTTTTATAAAGAAAGTGAAAGTACTTGATGAGCTGAGAACGAAGATGCCTTTGGTTTCTAATTATGAGTCCCAATGTTTTGGAGATGAGATTTTGGCCCAAGATACATTGTTTTAAATGGGAATCTGGCGTAGTGACGTCTTTACGCACACGTATTTATACAACTTTACGCGTGTACGTGTATCTCCAAAACTGGGACACTTATGAAAAAACCACAGGCATCATCTTGCCATCCTTTTGACATCCTTTTTTCACACATATTACGACAAAGTACACGTTTACTTTTCAGTACTTTACCTATTGACACACGATCAAAAGAAGACGGAAGAACACTTCTTGTAAAACCAATATTATGAAGCGGAACGATGTGGAGTCCAAATGTGTTTTTTTGTGTCTATGTGTGAGTGAATGTGTTGATGTGTTTTGGTGTGTTTTAATGAAGAACAAATGATGACCTTCTGTGATTTGGAGCTCGAGCGAAAAGCCTACGGCGAATCACTTCTGCCATCTCAGAGTCACTAAAATGTCAAAAATATTTAATTAGTGTGAAATGTAGCAGTGGTGTTATTATATAAGAACATTGGGGAAATCGATGAAAATTAAGATTCTGTTGGGCGTTGGGGAATGATTTCACTGTATGTTAATTTTTGGGGATGGAGCACAGTCAGTAATGGCTCGTGAAATCTGATCTCTGTTCAATATCACTATTAAAATGTATGCAAAAAATCGATCGTTGCCTCACTCCTAGAATCGATTATTTTACGTAGATTTAAGAGGAGTACATCCGATGTTGCCACATTTTACAAGCCACCAGTAGACAGTGTTGTCAGGTTTGGACGGGGTAGAATAGTCCACGCGTGGACAGTTTTCGAGTTGGAAACTGTCCACACTGTGGATAGGGATGGAGGATGATCGAGACGGAGGCAGAAGCGTGGCTATATTCTCATCAAAATAGTCCACATGTGGTCGAATCTAGCCACTATTGGCAACACTGCCAGTAGAGCGCACTCAATGTTTGAAGAATTCTTTATTCCCATTGGTTGATAGAGGAGCAGAGGGAGTGGTCACGTAGCCAAACCGAATGTCAGGTTGGGGCAAAATCTTAAATTTTCCCCGTTTTCTGCATGTTTTCATCTACTTTTTTGTTTGTTTTAAATTATGTGCGTGTGATAGTAAATATATATATATTTTTTTTAAGACCAGAAGGGTTGAATGCCCCTCCTGGCCACCTCTTCATGACGCTCGTGATTCATCTTTAGATAGCTCCAATGGAACTCCTGCAACTCTTTGTAGAATAAAATGAAGACTACAGACCAATAAAAAATGTATAAAACTCTTCTCTCTCAAAAAATGAAATAAAATAAAAATAAAATAGAAGAAAATGAAAAAAAAAATAAATAAAAATCAACCAAAAAAAGCTTTGCTCGGCCTAGCCTACGATGCGTTACAAAATTTCTGGTAATATCGCTGAAATAAACTTCATAAGATTCGCTAGAGTTTCCAATTTATGAGACGTTTAAACTATCCCAAAATTTAAAACCCGACTCTACTTGACTTGAGTGTTTCTCAAGCTAAGTAAACTCGAGTAGATGTCAAGTAAAGTCTCTAAATTGCACCCAAAGTCTCAGAAAACTATTGTGTCAATTAGTGGGGCTCTTGCAAACTTTTGCTACAGGGGATTGAAGAGTTGATTTTTGCATAAAAAGCAATAAAAATGACGATAAGTACACTGAAAATTACGAAATTCACTCTCAGAATCGGGCTTAATGGCAGAGAGGCGCAGGTATCTCGGGAGATTCCTATCTAAATTGAGGCATATCTCTGTGTTTCTTTAGAGAAAAGTGGCATATTATTAAATAGGAATATCTCATGAGACCTGCGTAGCTCTGCCATTACGATCTTGCCGTTTTATCAGTTATGTGAGTTTATTACTGAATTTTAGACTTTCTCAGTGTGATTTTCGTGATTTTGGCTGGTTTTTGCATCAGAGTGGACTATTCACTTGCACTGGGGGGGGAAAAAAAATGTAAAATTAACCATGAAACTACGGTAAAAATAACCATACGGATACCTGATTTTGGCACCTACTAGATGTTATGGTAATGTTAACCAGAAGTATACTATGTTTTGACTAGGTACTAGGTGATGTTACCTGATTGCATGTCGAATTTACTTAAAGTATCGGTAAATGTACCATACTTCTGGTCAAGTTTACCATAACATCTAGCAGGTGCCAAAATCAGGTATCCGTATGGTTATTTTCACTAATCTTTTTTTCCGTGTAAAAAACCGGCACCAACCTCAAGGAAATAGTAAATTCTACTATTTTTTTGCTGTTTAAATCTACATCATTCGATGTAAATGAACAAAAAAAAATAGTAGAATCTACTATTTCCTTGAGGTTGTGCCGGTGTTTTACTATTTCATGGTTAATTTTACGCAATTTTTTTTTTTCAGCGTGCTCACACCAGAAGGTTGAGCACCATATTGCACCCAAAGTCTCAGGCAACTATTGTTTCCATGTGAAAGAATGGAAATTGAAAATTCGCCAAAGATTACTATCGATGCATGTATCCATTTCTGCAACACGCTCTACAGTCTCACCGCACTGCGTGCGACGTGAATTCGTGCAATTCAAGGCATGAAACGTGAAATGCGTCCGTGTAACGAACGAACGAACAAACTAACAAACTATATATATAACAGACGACGAGAGCATAGATATATGTATACGCATACCTGAAGAGAAGTAGTGGCCGAGTGCAATATGGATGATTGAGTCGGTGCCGCTATTCGATTCAGCTGCTGCTTCATCAGGTTCTGGAGAGTCGTCGACGAGGCTCGCTCGTGCTCCATCTGAGTCTCCGACGAGCTCTTTTCGTTCTCGGCTTTCCTTTTCGGGATCGTCGACTGCCGTTTCATCGCCTCCACCTGACTGAACAAACCCCGCTGCTCGGCGAACTTGATCATGTATTGCGGGTCCAGCGATATTATTTCCTAAGCAATGGATATATGTACAAGTATGTGTATAAGGCTGGAGCAGAAGTTCATAACGATGGAGAAAAATAATAACCGCCAGTGGCGTAGCTTGCAATTTGACATCGTTGCGTTGTGTCCATTTAAACCCGTGTAAAAGGTCGAATGCGAAGGTGTTCACCGAACACCCAATCGTTCGATATTTTTCATGGGTTTAGATGAACTCACAATACAACGCTGCCAAATTGCACGCTACGCCACTGATAACCGCATGTAAGTTGGTGTGAGATTCATAACGATGGAAGAAAATAATAACCGCAGTTACATTGCATGCAATCTGACATCGTTGGATTTTGTCCGTTTAAACCCATGGAAACGGTCAAAGTATTGGATGTGAAGAAAACGCCCTCACATTCGACCTCTTGTATGAGTTTGAATGTGGATTATTCAAAGTCAACAGATTCCACGTGTATTGCAAAGCGCGTGATCTGACACCGTCGCATTTTGCCCGTTTACAGACATAGAAAAGGTTGAATTATTAGAGGTGCATGTTCCTCGAATCGATATATTACATAGGTTAAAGTGGATGAAATGCAACCATGCTAAATCACACGCGATACGCGATACTGCAAAGTATCGCCCAATAGCTCCTTCAGATTTTAGGTAGGCAACACGATTACAGCCACGTCGAAACAGTTATCTCCTTAAAGTTACCAATAATAATTATTGTTGAAGTACTCAGTCAAAAAAGGTTACTGACAAAACTGAATTCTCAGTTTTTTGGCCTATACGCAAGCTGAAAAGAGGGGGAAAATATACAAGGTTCTATTCCAAAGACAAGAATATAAAGTCCAGAAAATAAACAAACTAAAATTACAAAAATCAATTGTCGATTTACAGTCAATTGTTTTTCTTCGTTTGTATGTTTTTTTTTTTTTTTTTTTTTTTTTTTTTTTTTTTTTTTTTTTTTTTTTTTTTGTGGTTCTTTCCAACAACTGCTCCAACTGCAGATGTGACGATTTTCGGTGGAGCCCTTCAACGGTCGAAACCAGTGTTGCCAGATGCCGATATCCCTGGTAAAAAAAAAACCTCAGGACCTCAGAGATGTCTGAGGGTAATTGGAACAAGAGGTCCTGAGGGCACCCACAGGATTTCTGAGGGCACCCTCAGGAATTTCTGTGGGCACCCTCAGGAATTTCTGAGGGCACCCACAGAAATCTTGAGGTCGCCCTCAAGATTTCTGAGGGTGCCCTCAGGACCTCATGTTCCAATTACCCTCAGACTTCTGAGGTCCTGAGGTCCTGAGGTCCTGAGGGAAGGCCATCAAGTATTTCTGTATAACTAAAAAACTAAATTTAGGAATGCCTAGTCGAGTTTTCTGTAGAAATTCTTGATCCTATCACGAAGGCTATGTACTTTACACCTTTTGTCAAGCCGTAGAAGTTGGAATCTGCACAGAAACTTTGCCGGTGGTGAGGTTCGAACCCACGACCTCCCGATGGGTGGTCCAGCACGTTACCACTAGGCTACACTGCCCGCGATGACAGATAGGCGAGAATTTCTCAATATAATAATATTGCGAGTGCCCTCAGGATTCTCTGAGGGCGCCCTCAGAAACTTTTGAGAGTATTCCCTCAAGATTTCTGAGGATGCCCTTGGAGCCCTTATTTTCAAATTACGCTCAGACTTTTTTGAGGGCCTAGATATTTTTTTTGCAGCTAAGGTTTTTATGATGGGACTTAGAAAAATTTCGTTTGTTGTAGATAATTTAATTTGTTTTAACCTTCTAATGAGTAAGGGCCCGGACTTTAGTACATGAATTACTTTTTCAGTGCAATATAACATTAACCTCAAAAAATATTTATTAGATTTTTAACAACTATATGTTTTAATTGATTTAAAAGGAAAATAATAATAATATGTATATCTAATAAATATGAGAATTTCTCGCTCAATGCATTGGTTTAATCAGGAATTTGTTTCATCTTGGACTTTTAACCCTCTTTGTGCCAAAATAGATCCAGCCGATGAAAAAATTATTTTTTTGGATTTTTGTCTGACCTATAGGCCCTAAAGAACATGCTCAAGCAAAAACATTGAAAAACCCATAGATTTTTATTTTTTTTATTTATTTTTTTTATTTTTTTTTTTATTTTTTTTTTTATTATTAATTATGTACTTAACCAGTGGTGGCTTTGTGCCATGTGTGGCAAAAATGTTTTACCTCCATTTGAATACATGGTAAGCAATCGATTGTTTTTCATGGAATCATATTACATGGAATAAAAACAATGTTGCCGAAATGCACGAGTTACTATATTGAAAATAACCTCTAAAACATTTGAGATTCGAAAGTCTGAGTGCGAGTTTGTTGTCCTGTAAAAATGTTATTCCGGTCAGGGGCGCCATTTCAGATTTTCCTTTGGGGGGGGGGAGGCCCTCCAAAAATTTGGATGACCTTTTTTTTTTGCCGTGCATCTTCAAAAAAAAAAAATCTTTGACTAGAGTTTTCGGCCACATTGAAAATCCTTGGGGGGGGGGGGGGGGGGGGCAATTGCCCCCCTGCCATCCCCCAAATGGCGCCACTGGTTCCGGTCGTCTTCAAAATGATTGAAACTCACCCTCGAAGATTTCTGATCAGAATTTCTAAACTTTGTAAGGGCCCCTCAAAAGATTCGGGATGCTGTGTGGGCGCCCTCAAGCGTTCTGCGTTCACCCTCAAGGCACTCTGTGGTCGCCCTCAAGGTGCTCTGTGGTCGCCCACAAGCGCTCTGTGGTCGCCCTCAAGGTGCTCTGTGGTCGTCCACAAGCGCTCTGTGGTCGCCCTCTAGTGCTCTGTGGGTGCCCTCAAAGATTCTGTGGGCGCCCTCAACGATTCTGTGGGCGCCCTCAAAGATTCTGTGGGTACCCTCAGAAAACCTCAGAGGCCCTCAGAAATCCTGAGGGCGCCCTCAGGATTTTCTGAGGTTCTCTGAGGTTTTTTTTTACCAGGGATGCCCCTGTATACCAACTTTTACATGAAGTCAAGAGGAAAAAATCTTATAATTTTCCGGTAAAAAAGGGAAACGAGGGTTAAAATTGTTAAATTGGTTCAAATTACCTTCCGTTTGATGAACGCTATGAACAAACCGAAAT